>JANZLX010000162.1:0-10355 GCA_025531955.1 Erythroxylum orinocense
ACAGTCAACTGGCTTTTAAAAAAAGCTCTTCTCAGAAAAGCTCTACTGACAAAAGCTCTACTGATAAAAGCTCTACTAACAAAAGCTCAACCAAACGGACCCTAAGTCAGGATTTGCGTCGCTTTCCTGTTTTTTTTTTTTTTCCGAATGTTCAATTCAATCTACCAACTTATTGTCAAATTAATGTCAAGTTTCTCTTTCCAAAAATTACAATAAATTCTTAAGGCCGTCAATCTTTTAATAATTTAAAGGGGAGAATTTTATTTGGGGATCAATTTCTCTGCTATTATTTTTATTTGTCATTCTGTGCTCGAAATCATCCATCCATTTATTAAAGGGGAGAATTTATTTTAAGAATCAATTCTTCTGTTTTTGTTTTCGTGTGTCATCTTGTGCTCGAGATCATTCATCCATCCATTTACACGGAGACAGAAACAACCAGTATTCTCAAAACCGGATCGGTCATCAAATCGAAGATCTTATTGATTACTGGTTTGATCGATTCAACCACCAGTCGAACCGGTGTGACATCATAATTATACAATAATTATATTTAATTATATATAATATTAAAATTTTTAAATAAAATAAAATAAAAATTGATGAACCAGTAGTCAGACCGGTTTGGTTTGACCGGTCCGACCGGTCAATTGACCGATTTTGACCGACTCAATTTGACACTGATTTTTTTCTTAACCCGAACCGGTCAGCTGACCGGCCACTGGTCGAACCGGTCAGATCGGCCGGTCTGGTCCGGGTTTGAGAACAGAGGAAACAACCACCTTCTGCACTTTATAATTAATAGATGAATAAATGATCTCAGGCACAGAGTGACATACAGAAACAAAAACAGTAATTATTTTTCATTTCGTTTCGTTTCTTTGCAAATTGGGATTTTGATATTTATTTTAAAATTGAGACCAAACGTTTACAAAAATGAGTTCTTGTACATCAAACATCCTAAATTTTCAAGTAATTTAATAATCTTTATTTTAATTTTTATATTTAAAAAATTAAAACATAATATTATCTAATTATTATACAATTTTTAAAATAAAAATCAGAACACAAAAAAATCAGTATACTAAAAATATACTATAAACCTCGACTTTATAACAAAAAACAAAATAGATCCTAACGTTTTGAAGTGTTTAAATTAAACTTTAATATTTGAAAAATGTTTAAAGAGTACTCTAATGAATAAAAAAATTAACGAAAACAAGTTTTTGTTAATTAAATATCATGACCATACTAACGTGACATTATTTTTTATTTTGTAATCAAAAGTGAATTTCATTGTCATGCCACAAGAAGTGAATTTTATTATCAAAAATCTATAAAGTAAATCTAAGGAGTAACAATAAAGTCTACTTTTTAATTAGCAAAAAAAATATCATGAAAATAAAACCCACATTTTATTTTTAAAATATAAAAATAATACTAACCAGCGAAAAATTAACTCATTAAATTTTTTATCCATTTAAAATATATTTTAAACATTTAAAAAATATTAAAATTTAATTTAAATATTTTGAAACACTAAAGTTCAATTTGTATATTACTATGAACAAATGCCCTAAAATTATACTATATAATATACACCCAACTTAAATCATTCACAACCCTCGATTTGATAGAATCATTATTAATGTCATAAAATGCTTTTGGAAGAATTTGTTGAATGACCGATCTCACTCATGAAATGGTAATGGACCCGACTATGAGCATCCGACAATTTATTTTTAATAATTTTTAAAATTAAAAATATAAAATAATATTTTTTAATTAAATTTAAAATTAAACTGTCTAAGCCTAAACTAACTCTTATAATAGTTAAACCTCAAATCGGTCTGAACTTAAGCCCAACGCACAAGCTTCTGAATCATAGACTAACACATTGCTATTCCTACTTTGTAATTTTCATGGGTTATCATTGTTTTAACATTTTATCAAATTATTTTATAATCTCACAAACCTAGCACATTGCTATCCCTGCTCTCTGATTTTCATGGATTATCATTGTTCAACATTTTTATCAAGATCTTTTCTAATCTCACAAACCTCGTACTATCATCCTGGTGTATGTCAAGGACGTCTTTGCTTCCATTATATTATTTAATTTTAATTTTTAATAAAAATTATGAATAATTTAATTAAATATTATATATTTAATAAATTAAAATTAATTATTGATAATTAAAATTTTGTAATTAAATTTTAATATTACTAATAAATATAATTATATTTAAAATATTTAAATATTTAAATAACATTTGATTTAATAATTAAAATATATTTCAAATAAATATTAATTTATAATTAAAATTTTGATTTTTAAATTATTAAAATAACAATTTTATTAATAATTTATTAATAAATATTATAGAAGATTAAATAAATTTATTTAATTAAAAATAATTTAACTTTAAATTTTATCTAATATGTAATTATTATCAGTATAACTACATTAAAATTAATAATAAAAAATATATTTTTATTAAAAAAATTAAAAAAACTGAAAATTAAAAAAATAGAAATAAAACTAAACTAAATTTCAATAAAGGGCTAAAGTGAATGGGCTTCGAGTCCTTTGTTTGGTTTCATTTTTCTGGTGAAATTTTCAAATAATAACCATCAGAAAAATATGCTTGTATCAGCTACAGCGATCCTTGCATGTCAGGGCCCACCGCTGCATGGATGGAGCCAGATCCTCTGGTCTACTTTATAAATGGACGGTCCACTTTTTGTGGCACAGAGTTGGTCCACAAAAAGTGGACCAGAGGATCTGAAGCCTGCATGGATGGCTCGGCAATCACTATGTCTGGGGATTGCCAACCTGGCCTCCTCGGTGTCTGTAACAAGCTTTAACAAACTATATCGTCTGCTTATGACAAGCATCCAGAAACTGATTACAATATTATTTCAATAAAGAATACAGGGAATCCTGCGAATTTGTCCTTTTGTTTGAATTCTTTTAGTTTTGAAGCCATTCTCACTTGGCCAACGGTAAAATGTACAACCCGTTGGGAAATTTTAAAAAGCGTCATCTGAATCTATCATGTACTTCCACCTGAAATTGGTGTGAAATGGTAATGATTGCTAGGACCAGAAAAGTTTTACCAGAGACGAGCATGCAAATAGTACACAGCTTCTCAAGGTCGCTTTGTTCTCATCTCCCATGTCTGATGACCTTAAATGCTAAATTGTAAATAAGAAGTTACCACAAGATAACATAACGGCACCGGATAGAGAGCAAAGAGAGAGCACTAACCCCAAGTTTCACCAACACTCTTTTGATTCTTCACAGGACTGATTCCGTAAAAAGCCAGTAATGGTGAGGCTGATATGTTCTTGCCACCTACGGCTCCTCTTTAGACAAACATTGAAAATACTTATTTTTTTCCTTTTCGAGCAAGAAATCTATCCCGAGCTGCCTGGATTCTATTTTCACGGTCATCAGGAGCCTCAGTTACACTGAGCTTCTCTTTCTCTGACAGATTCAAGTGCTTTCCATCATTTCCCTCTCTGATACTTCGACCTCCACTGCTCAAGGAAAAGCAAAAGCCAAAAGCTCAAGTTTGCTTACACTTCTTGGCAGAAGTTGCTTTCAATGAAATCCACTTACCTCAGTTTGTTAATATTCAGTTTCTCAAGCTTCTTCAAAACCGGAATGACCCATTTCATCTCTACAGCACATACATTGCGCATGTATGGTCGTGGGGTGGCAATGAGCTCGTGGTACACAACATAGTTTGGGTACATCCCATAATCATCTGTTTTCAGAGCAGAAGATGGATGCACCTGACATGACAAATAATGAAACTAGAATTAAGCTTCAAATATAGTAAGCCACATCCATTTGATTCAATAGCTTTCTAAAATTGCAGCCCTGCTTTTCTTCTTTACTCGGGATATTATTTTCTGAGAATATGAGCACAATCTAGCAAACCAAGCACAATTTGCTATTAAAAAGGATGAACTAATAGAATAGATACTAGGTGCTTCAATGATTTGCTGTAATCTAAATATTCAATACCTGAACTAGTTGGTGTTTGAAACCAATAGTTCTATACCCATTATGTTGAATCATTTTCTCGGCAAGCATACTCGCATAGCCTACACACAAAGCCTTCCTCAAAATCTTATAATCACGCTGGCTTTCTTTATCTCTTTCACTTGATTGTACATCCAATGATCCTAAGTCCAAGAACAATATGAGTCATTAGAGAATTGAAACAGAGGAAGACTGATAAACATGTCTGCAAGTAAATGAATCCAGAGGTGATAAGAGGCATAAGGAAGAAGGTTTTCTTTTATTCTCATATTGAACAATAACAATCTTCAAGTTCTATGATGTCACAAGGAAATCCTTCTGTTCTCTAACTAGACTGACTTGCAATACCCAATAACAGTGTTTATTGTCTTTTATCTCAGAAATTTGTCATCAAGGATTTAGTTGAAGGATAAGGTGCAACATAAAAAGCAAAGAAAAATGCCCAACGCAAGTAGCCTTGACACAAATTATTTGTAAATATCTTAATCAAGAACAATTTCCGTCCAGCAGAGGACAAAATGAACATGAAAAGAAATATTAAAAGTAAAGCGCTATCAGTGTCATCTGATAAGATAATAATGTTTAGTTATTGCATATTAAGTACTAACCCTTTGCTATTTTCTGCATTATCTGGCACAATTGTTTCCGAACATCTTTGACAAATTTCATTCCCCGCACCTTCAGCAAGAAAATTCAATAATGTACCGCAGCTAAACGTAGCACGTGTAAACCAAAGATGTGCTACCAAATGAGCTCATAACTGTAAATCAAATCTTTTCATTTGCAAAAGGCACTAGACAAGTAGATCCACTCCATTAGCCTACGAAAAGAAACGATTATCTCCAAAAACTGCTATAGAGGTAAACCATGTTTTATGAATTCACCATGAGATCTCAGACTAGAATAATTTAGTGTAGCTCAAGTCATCTAAAGATCGGTGCTTTCTTAAACAGAATAAGTTACCCGCAAATCATTATCTTTGCACCAACCAATGTCATAGTCATATTGATCCCACTGCTCAAAAATCTGTAGCAACTGGATATGGTCACCCCAACCAGAACCATCAGGGAGCTCCAATGAAGTGTGTTTCCTCTTCTTTTCATTGCTTCTGGAGCTGCAATGAAAATAATGATCATTGCTATAACAAGAAATCCCCATGCATATTTCTCAACAAAAAAAAACCCCCAGGCATTCAACAAATTTATAGTCAAACTCACACATGCACTGTTCTTTGAGCAGGAAGTATTGGTGTTTCTGCCGATAACATTGCAGCAACAGTTAAAGCCTGAGATAAGCAACCATTCTCGTTTGCCTCCATTAAGGTTCTTGAAAGTGAAGGTTCTAGTGGAAGTTCTGCACAAGATCAGTACAACCATCAGAATTATTATTGATAATGTCATGCAATCAATATCATATAATTATACTGTTATACAACATTAGACAAAAGAACTTTCTCTGACTTCTCCGCATAAACTAGTATGCAAAACATGATCATCAAGCAATAGTGGGCTGCAATATCAGTGAAGATGACAAGCGCTCAGTAAGAAATGTGAATCATGTATATCTCCCACAAGTTATCTGATCGGCCGTTGGATTTACAAGCAAACAACAAAAGTATATTAAGTGTAATAGATTAGATGGAATAGGATTCCTCTCAAATTATCCAATGAAGCAACATCGGCATTGAGCATACCGTGGATATAGTATGTTACTATGTTTATTGCCTGAAAAGCAGGAAAGGTGGATATAGCGCTATGCAAAGGTGAAAGTATGAGAGGTGTCAGATGCAAAGTGGACATAGTTACTGGACACAGTAAATGGAATGGAAATGCAATACCAGCCATTGATTGTCCAAGACTTGAGATTGATCCATCTGCATCGATTGCGTCAATGAGATACAGTTGTTTTAGAGCATCTTCAAGTGATTCAGCTGCAATAAAGCCATGAACTCACCCACATATTCTAGTCCAGCTCTAATAAACTAAAAGAGAGCAAAAATAACAAATACTTACATGAAGGAGGGTCAAGAAAATCAAATTTTAAAATGTCAATATCAGGGAGATCCAAGGACTTCAAGTAAAGAACACTTCCAGCAAGTGATGATCGCTGTATCTCAGGAACAGTTACATCTAGGAATTCTTCCTGGTAAACCTGAGAAGGGTATAAGCGATAGCATTTACCAGGACGAGTTCTTCCTGCTCGTCCTGCACGTTGATTCGCTTGTACTCTGACCATATCAACCAAATAAGTTAATATCAGATCAATATTAACCATTTCATAATATCAGATCAATATTAACCATTTCATGAATGACATGTTTAAGTTTACATCCAGTTAGTGAACTTAGAGACCAACTTCTACTCTGTAAATAGTTTGTAAGAAATTGTCGAAAACTTAGACTCCCAATCAGAAATCATATCCCCATACAGACTAAAGTTATGGGGATAATGAAGAGCCATATTAAACAGAAACACAACCCTTGCATGCAATATCACAATGTCAGAGATATTGATGATAGATTTCAAGTATGGTACCAAAATGCAAATCACACATTTAGAAAAGGTAAAGGTTACTAGTATGCATGGGAGGAGCTAGTTAGAGCTCACTGGGGTCAGCTTTGCCCAGTAGTTCAAGTTGGATATACTCTTCTGACCTTTTATATTTATTTTGCCTATATACTTTCAGAGGATCCAATTTACAGAAAAACTTTAACTTTCCCCACTGCCTGCATTTGACTTTTGTGCACTAGATATATCCAAAGATTATGCCCCCAATGAATTGTTTTTCTAGCTACACCTCTGCCAATATGCATTAATCACCAGTATGGCTGAAAGCATTAGTTATGTCCATACTAAATACCTAAAATTAACAAGTTAAACAATACAAGATGATGTGATCCATAAGAAGATATTATAACAGGGCGACTTACCTAAGACTTTGGTTAGTCACCTACATAGAGTCAGTTACATAACAACAAACAAATGAGTTGGGAAAAAAATGAGAAGTTGAGAATTTATTTGGATAAAAACAATTGAATGAACAATGCTTTATATATATTCTGAAACATATGATAGATGAAAGCATTGGCTGCTTACTTGCTAATTTGAACAACATCAAGGGAATACATGCCAGTTGATGGATTGTATTGTCGTTGCTTTACGTAACCACAATCAATAACATACCTGTAATCACATGCAAGTCGCACCAGTTAGAAACAGTAAAAGAAGGTAATTAAATTAGAACATAGCAATCCTGGATTTCTAAGCTCAAATAGGATGACGATTTAAATTCCCTCAATGAACACAAGAAACGAACTATCAGCTATTGTGCAAGTATCAAGTCTCCTTACACAACCCCATCAATGGTCAAAGAAGTTTCGGCAATGTTTGTAGAAACAACAAAACGTCTACAATTTGAAGGTGGAGGACAAAATACACGAACCTGTAAGGTCATAACATGAACTATCAAGGTTATCTGTAATGGAATTTTCAGCATTACATAGTGAAAAACTTAAGACTGACCTGCTGTTCAGGTGGTAAACTACCATGAAGGGGGAGGACTATTGCATCCAAGCAGGAACCTTCCTCCAGGTTCTGAACTTTCTCCTCCAACTTTCTAACCAACTTTTCTATGTCATCCTGCACATGAAACAATCTTACTTTGGCAATCAATAGAACTATATCACAACTATATTAAGGTAAGTCTGGGCAGAATTTAGTAAATATACGCAATTCAAGCTTACCTGTCCAGTCATAAAGATTAAAACATCACCCTCTGGTTCCCGAACATGTATATCTGCAAGGAACAATCAACAAAAGCAACCTTACAAATAAGTTAACCAATGAAAATAATGTATTCACGTGTAACTGTTGCTTCCTGTATTGAATTGGTAAGAAGTTGCATAAAAACACAAGAAGACTGCGGCCACAAACCAAGGTTGATTGATTTACATGTCTAGATTATAATGGTAAATCATATGCCAGGAGTAAGAAGGGTTTAAGAATGGTGTGAGAACTGCCAAAATTATGCATTTTCACTGTGCTTATCAAGCAATTGGTCATCGGTTTACTGTTGACTTTTAATATGCAATACATAAGGACTAAAAATCTGAATTGGAGTAGACAAGAGGTAGAAGCACACGAAAATGACTAATTAAGCTAATGTTCAGTATATTTGTAAATTAAATATACATGCCATTAACATCTATACCAGAGAGCAAACTCGTGCTGGATAATTTAACTTATTTAAACTGTTGAGTCCTATTTGCCACAAATGCTTATATATTGCACTGGGGAAAGGTGGAGATGTTTAGAATTAATTGTCAATTTCTCATAGGTTTGTTCATCTTCTAGTCAGGCAATTAGCAGGATTTTGATTATGAAACAAATGAAATCATTCAGAAAATTACAGGATGTAACACATAATTGTATAGATCGGAAACAGAAAATGAAATCATACCAATAGCTGTTTTCAAAGAAGACTCGAGATAGCTTGTAGGACGCTCCCTACTATATAATATTTCCACAGGATACAACTTTCCAGGAACATTCAATACGGGGCATTCGGAAAAGAATTGTGAAACTTTTTCACCATCTAGAGTGGCCGATGTAATGAGAACCTTCAAGTTTGAGGGCCGCAATTTAATCAAGCGTTTCATCAATCCCAGTAAAATGTCCCTAAGAAATAACGCAGCTGTGAATAGAGTCTGAAGACAAAGACTTATAGACATCACGGTGTTGATAATTACAGAGCAATCACTCCAACAGACATCTTACGTGTTCAGACTCCTCTCATGAGCTTCATCCAAAATGATCACCGAGTATTGATTAAGCTCCGGGTTAGAAAGACTTTCACGGAGTAGGACCCCATCGGTAAGGTATCTGAATAGTTCAACAATGTTCTAGTGAAATGGTAAAAACATGGCACAACAAAAAAGAAACTGAAATAAAAACAAAAGGTAACGTCGAACTAATTACTTAATCCGAGTTAAATCAGAAGTTCTATCTTCGAACCGAATAGCATAACCTACTTCATCCCCAAGTTGAACACCAAGCTCCTGAGCCACTCGTCTGTAACCGTTTATAAAACAAACAGACAAATTTCGGTTTCAGCAAAGTCAGGAGTCATGAATCTTCTAAAAGTCCACAGCAAAACCCCAAATTCCAAGGGGCACCAAACGGAGTTATATTATACCTAGCAACCGAGACGGCGGCGACTCTGCGAGGCTGAGTGACGCCGATGATTCCAGATTTAGTGTAACCCCTACGGTGAAGAATCTGAGAGAGCTGCGTGCTCTTACCAGAGCCAGTCTCGCCGATTATCACCGTTATTGGATTATCTTCTACTGTCTTTATAATCTGTTCTTCGAACTGGACAATCGGGAGATTCGCCATTGAGGACCAAAGCAAAGCTTAATCAAAACTTCGAAGAATGCTAAATTTTCTGGAGCGTTTTGGGCGATTGGCAGCAAGCAGGTGATGCTGCATTGGCTCCAATTTTGGAAATTATGAAAAATAGAAAACAAAATTCATTTTTCATTTTGACTAGATTCATTTTCTGAATTCATTGTGACTGTACGGCACCGTATTCCAAAGAGGTTGTGTGCGACAGCCTACCACAATGGGCTATGGATATGAATTTGGTCTAAACTACGGTCCGATTCGTTTCTTATGATTCTTGGTTACATCTTCAGGCCCAAATCTGGCTCGTAAATTGAGGTAACGGTCCTTTTTCTATTTAAATCAAGTGATATTACTCTGCCTTAATTTGTTAATTAGTTTACTCAATATACATAATTTGCAATTTATTATATATTTTCAATTTTTACTCAATAAATAAATAAATATATACATATATGTAAGCAAATACAAATACAAAGATAATTTCTACTAACTTTCAACACTAATTTCCTTACGTAACGTATATAAATAATAAATATAAAATAATTATGGTGAAGAAAGATTCGCAATAATTAACCTCGGACAATTTATTTTTAAAAATACATTTATGACTAAAAACAGACTCCACTTAAAATCGGGTCAAGTTGTAATTATTCATGTTGATTCTTTAATACTAAGATTAGCTAAGTCTTATTTTGGCCACCTCGAGAGTAACTATTCGTGGTCATTATAAAGAAATCGTTTAGGAAGGAGATGCATTAGTTATATTAATATAAAATCAGGTTCTCTCCCTCTACCGGGCTTTGCAGGATAGGCGGGCTAGATATGTATTGCTTCAAGTGCTGAAAAGCTTTCTCGCACTCATCCGGCCACTGAAACCTCGTAACGTTTGCCTTTCTCAA
>JANZLX010000162.1:19965-33289 GCA_025531955.1 Erythroxylum orinocense
CTTCAATAATCTATAAATTCATAATTAAAAATGTCTACAAAAATATGGACAAATATCAACATAAAATAAAAATAAAATTCATGTCTTGCCTTGTTAATTACATAAAAACAATTCATATATAAAAGTATCTACAAAGATATGGACAAATGTATAAACGTAAATCAGTAAAAATTGAAAAAATAAAAAGAAAATACATAATTATTATCTTTATTAAAAAAAGTTTTTTTAATTAAGATATCACTCACTTCAAAAAAAAATTTCGTTTTCTTCCATATAAACACCCTTACCCTACCGTCGCTCAAAAAAAAAATTTTATTAAAGAAGAATAGAAGATATGCAAATGTCCATGGTGGATTGGGTACATTACCTCCCCTGGATTGGATACACTGCCCCTTCTGAAACAAATTCTTGACTTCGCCACTGCATTTACTTATTTTTGCAAGTCTTCTTTCTCTGATCAGTATATGTCTTTACGAACCCCTTACCCTATTATTTACTACCGAAGTCATGATGAACACGATAAGTCCTCATCGTGTTCATATAATTGCCTTCTTGGCTTTATAATTTATCTAAGTATATTTATATAATTAATCTAATTCACTTCTTAAAATTTTAAAATTAGGTAAGATTTTTAAAAAAAATTTAAATAAGAAAACAAAATATTAATTTAATATCTAAAAATATAATAAGAGACATAAAATATTTAAATTCATCTAACTTGTGAAATAAATCATATAATTAAAATTTAAAGAACTCAAATTTTAGAAAAATTAAAAATATTTTATTTTGACAATCTTGTTATCACTTATTTTTATTTGTTTAAAGTTATTGCGATGATAAAAATATTATCATGATTTCATAATTCATTTTATTCTATAGTTATATGGTCATGATTATTTTTAATCTTAATATAAAAGGTTTAAAAGCTTTTCATAAATATAAGGTTATAATTTTATATTTTGAAAAATTATAAATATTTTGTACAACCATTTGCTTTCTCTCCTTAATTTTTCCAAGCCTTGTGTGTGTGCGCGCACGCCCACGTGTGTGCGTGTGTGGTGTGTGCGGGTGTGTGTCTATATAATTACTTAAATTATTTATTTCATAAATTATATAAAATTACTAATATGTAATTATCTTTAAATATATATAAATTAATTAGTTTTATTTTTTGAATTCTCAATAATTAAAAATTTCAAGATAAATTTTAAGTATTTTTATGGTTATACTTTTATAAATTAAGCTTTATAATAGAATCATATAAGTATAATGTTATTCCTAATAAATTATCAATTGTAAAATCATACAAGCATTTCACTATATTGTATAGTATCATATAAATACTAGTAAGGTTTTTTGTTCATATGGTAGTAATGAGTAGAATTTTTAGTTTATTCTATTTTTCCAAGTTTATGTATACTACATTACATTTATATTTAAAAGTGAAGAGTTCAAAGTGATTATTTAAGAAAGATGTTATTGTTTATCTCATTAATTAAATAGGAATCATAAATTATATAATTATTTTCAAATAAATTATATAAAAATTAATATTTTTAAAATTTTAAATGATTAAATCCATGAAGTTTACCTTTATAATAAATTATGGTGATATCCATTATTAGTTAAAAATATTATACAAAATAATTAGGTCTATTTACTTAATTGTTTGAAGTTTTTATTTTTCCTATTAGGATATTCTTTAGCACATTAAGAAGACCGTTACACATCTATTTTTCTTTGATTTTTTAATTTTAAATTCAACTCAAGATCATTACTATTCCTATCATATTTTGATGATTTATGCATACACTTCTACAAATATTTAAACTAAAATATGAGAATTTTCTATTCCCAAATTAGAGTTTAAAAATAAGTTTAAAAAGTAAATCTTAATTATGATGTCTATTTCTCCACTTCCTCTATATATATTTTTTGTTTTCTTTTGTCTCACTTAGTTTGATAAGATATCAATTAAGATGTTACATACTGTCAGTTCACCTCAACTAAGATGTTACTTATTGTCAGTGTCTAAGATCAGGGACGGATTCAAGGGAGGGCTAGCAGGGGCTATAGCCCCCCAAGACTAAAAAATATGTTAAGAATGCTTTGTTAATTAAACCCCAGCCCCCCTCCCCAAGATTGAAAAATTTTGTCTTTTCCTTCAAGACTAAAAATTTTTATCCTTGCCCCCCTTAAACTAAAATCCTGGATCCGTCTAAGTGATGATGAAGAGAATATTTTAGTCAGATCGAGACATTACGTGCTTGATAAAGGAAAGTTTATGAAGTAATATATATATAAAAATAAATAGGTCAGCCAACTAGGGCTTTTAATTCCGGACACCGTACCGGATCAAAATTGGTACGGTATAAAAGGTCAGTCATATCGGGTTTGAATATTAGTGGGTATCAACCCGCTTTGGATGCACCGGTCGGTATTCTAAATACTGGCCGATGTCAAAAATTTTAAAAAATTGGAGAAATTTTTTGCAAAATTTTCAAAATCTCCCTCTCTCGCTCCTACCTCTCCTTCTCCATTTTTTTCAAAGTTTTTAAAATAATAATAAATATTTTTATTACTAATAATAATTATAAATTAAATAAAAACTTAAAAATAAATTATTTTTATTTAAATTTATTTTAATATTTTATATAATATTTATTAATAAAATATTAATAAAAATATTTTATATTTTAAAATAAATAATTTAAAATTATTATTTATAAACTAATATTTATTTTATATATTTTTAATTATTAAATCAAAATTTATTTGATATTTATATATTTTAAATTTAATTATATTTATTAATAATTATTAAATTAAATTAAAATTGTGATTATTATTTTTTATTATAATTTTTGTAGACAGGGTTAAAATTTTACAGTAAAACTGTACAATATGACAATAAACTATTTTGTAATTTTAAAAAAATTCAGGAACTATTTCATAAATTTAAAAAATTACCCTAAATAGTACCCGATATTAACCGGTACCAATACAATATCATATCAGAACCCAATCAGATACTAAATTTGATACAATATTCGTAACATTTGGTATATATCATGTCATAATAGGCAATATAGATATATTATACCCTAATGTGATCTTAAAATAATTTTTTAAATGCTTATGAAAAATATAATTTTTAGTTTAACTTTTGATAAAACATATAAAAAAACTCTTACTGTTATCTTGATTATCACTTTCCCGTTACAATTAGCTCTATTTTAGTAATATTAAGACACAACAAGTGTTATTTTAATAATGTTAACCTACAAGGTGATACCAGAAAAAATGGTAGAGACTTGCTCGAACTTTTTTTGAAACGTTGATGCGTAAATTACATTTTTAGCCTTTACAAATTAGGTTAACAATAAAATAGTTACAGTATGGCAGATAAATATTTTTTCGTTAACTCTTTCCGTTTTTCTAAGAAAGGAAAATTGTATTTTTATTTATTTAAAAAATTATAAATATTTTTATAATGTCAAATGTTTAATAGAGAATTCGTTTTAAGTCTGTATAGTTATTTTAATAGAAATCACTATTAAAATTTTGTTAGACTAGTTATATAAACTTTGTAATGTTAGGTGATTAAAAAATTGAATGGGTCAAATAGAAATTATTGTGTCTAATTTAGTTTTGAACTCAAATTTAAGTTTTTTTTAGTTTCAAGAAATAAATTTAAATAATAAAAATATAATTAAATCTGATCGAGTCGGCTGTGCTAAGCCCAGTTTTATCTCCACATGTCCGCGGCCCATCAGGAGTTAGCCTCCAATGCAAACACAAAGATTTACGTAAAGACCTAAACCTAGCGTCCACGACATATATAAGGTACTATTCTACCATGATACAGGGACAAGATTACAACCATAGTTTCTTCTCTCTTCTCAGCAATCGAAATTCTCTCAAAAAGACTGACTTGAACGTCGGAAGGGTCTTCCGGGAACCAACCCTCGGCGTGCCTTTATTTGTTTTGCAGGTATTCTTTAGCCGAAATCAATCAGAATCATGGATCCAAACAATAACGTTCAGCCTCAGCAAAATTCGGCTGAACCAAAATCGATTCAAAATTAATGTATCAAAATATTCTAAATTTATCGTACTGTTTTAACACAAGGAATCACTTCCAAGTCCCAATCGCAAAAATTTAAAAGTTTAATCTTATTTTTCAAATTTGAAAATATATTGATCTAATATGGTTAATTACTAGTTCATCAAATAATTTATTAAAACTCTCTAAAATTATTTCACATATTCGTTAATTTATTCAAAAAAACTTAATGTTAAATGTAGATTTTCTTAATATTAAAAGATGTATGTAATTAATTATTTTTCTCATATCATAAAATTATTGGAACCAATGAAAGGTTCATAGTGTTCCAAAGTTGGGAGGATCATACTGAAATCTCTAAACATTTGGGTAGAGTTAGCACTTGGGCTTGAGTTAGGCCCAACCTATCCCACCCCACTAAGAGTAGATATGTGGTCAACGAACCAGGTCTCGGGCCTACCTCAGACTCAGACAGTCTAAACCCAGCTCAACCCGAAGTCCGACATTTATAACAAAAACGACACATCTAAGTCAAGTCGGGCTCAAGTTCTTGTTGTAATCCCTACTTTTGGGGTATCCTTATCTAAAAGCCACACCGTTTATCCAAACCATGACTGGTGAAGGTGACAATCCCACCTTATTGTCTTCTTCCTCCAGTGAAGTCCCCAACACTTTTATGGCTTACCTACTGCATAGGCAGACGTCCACGTACGTGGACCTAAATTTCTACATCAAAATCTAAATATGGAATTGGACAAAGCAATGAAAGGTTTAGCCGTGGACCTAAATTTCTACATCAAAATCTAAATATGGAAGGGACCAAAGTAATGGAAGGTTTAGCAATGAGAGCTTCCCACCTTCCTAGTTTGCTTTTCCTTTACTAAATTGGGTGACGTTCATTGACAATTTGAGTAAAATTTATATTGTATATGAAGTGCCATATTTTACCTTTTTTCTAATATTAAAATTACCTAATTATCAATTTTAAAGTATGAAATGAACCTTTTAATAAATATGTAAATTTTATTAATTTAATTCTTTGTAACTAATGATCTTATAAAATTTAAGACCCGCAAGTATATTATATATTTTTTATAACAATATAAATTTTTTATGCATATTATAACTTTTAAATTAGAATTTTCAAATTATTCATTTAAAAATTAGCTATTCAAAATCAAATAGCAAACTATTAGAAGTTCCGTAACATATCTCAATTTTCAAGTTTGAAGGCCGTCCTAAATGCTAATTCTTTTTTACCTCTGTTCTTATTATGGATAATGCCAAATATAAGTCAAAAAAATAATGAATAAATACAATAATAATAATAACAACAGAGAGAGACACTAAAGGAAGGGGGAAACAAAAAAAAGGTTGGAAGGTGTGTAGAAGACAGAGTTCATCAGCCGACTGGGCAATCAAGATTCAGTTATTGGTTCGCCAGTCTTGACTCGAGCTTTCGCACTTCCTCCGCCGCCCATGTTCATGGACCCCTCATTCCAGCAAAATTCCCAAAAACTTACTTAAAGACAATGACATGAAGAGATTAATTTGTTTCTTTTAGGTTCTGCAGGCTCATTTGATCCAAGCGTGTAGTTGATAACAAAGAAAAAAGAAAAGAAAGGCGCCATTGATGAGCATTCTGACATGCGTGCAAGTGCTTAGTTAACAGGCTCATTAAGCTTTCTGTTATCAGAATTTTACGGATAGCTTAAAAGGTGAGATCGTGTTCCACTATTGGTGGATATTAATATTATAAATAAATAATAATTTTAATTTAATAGTAATAATAACTAAAGATCATTAAAAATAATATTTTATAATAATTTTTATTTAATAGTGATATTAATTAAAGGTTACCAAATAATAATCATCTAATTAATTTCCATAATTAATTAAAAATGATTACAAATATTACTTAAATTGACTTTATCATTTGAATTTAAATTATGAATAATAAATAATTTATGTACACATAATTTTTAGATTGTTAGGTGTACATGATGATTCACTCAATGCATATGCAAAAGTAATAATTTATAAGTTTGGTCGATATAAAAAAATATTGTGCATGCATTGCTTATATTAATTACAATTTTAGTGTGCATACAATAGTTTTCAAATTATATATTTAAATTTAATTTAAAATTAAAGTAAAGTCAATCTCTAATATATATCATTTAGTAATTATTAGTGATTATTATCATTAATCCTACTTCTAGGAGGTAGTCGAGTTGGTGGAGTTGAAAGGGGGCATGGGGTTAAAAGGTCCTTTGTTCAAATCCCCTACCTATGCTCTCTTGATCAAGTCTATCGCACAGGATTTGTCTAGTGTAAAGTACTCAGTTGGCGTGATTTGCAGATTATTGCATCAATTCGAAAGTTTACCATCTAAAAGATAACGGCTCCGAGTTCTTCCGTTTAAATATATATATATTATTAATCCTTCTTTAAAATACACAAACATAAATTCAAAATTCCTGAAAACTCTTACTGAGAATTAGAATTCAAAACCTCCAATTCTACTTCTGAAAGTAAAAACTATTGTCTGCAAATGACGATGAAGTAGAGTTATTATTGATAACTTATTGAGAGCGGACCTGATAGCTGTCCGAAAGTAACACATCCTGCGTTTGTAATACTGGCTCTTGCATTTGGCTCCTGTGATGGTTTTGGTTTTGGCCCTGTCGTCGTCAAGAATCAGAAGCCGCTGAAGAATCTCCAAGTAAGCAAGCATTCTCCAATCTGAATCCAGTTCAAGACCAAACAAGAAGGGCTTCTAGAAGAATATGCACATAATTGCATAAATGAATTATGAATCCAAAAAAGAAAATATTAAACTAAACATAAGTGTGTTGGAGATTAACTTTACCAAATTAAGAAGTGACAAAATAGCAACCTGTAAAACCCAGGTAGCTTTGGCTCTTTCTCTTGAACTTGTTCCTTGGAAACAACCCCTTCCTGCCGCCTTCTCCACTATCCATTCTTATTTCTTTTTCCTCATGCTTTTTCTCTATCTTTTTCTTAAACACTTTTTCTCTTCTTTCCAGTATTCTATTCTCCATGTTCTATAAATTCCAGGATTCTCTTAGTTGTTTATGGAGGATGAAGAAGAATAATTTCCTGTCTGATACCAAACACAACAGTGAGTGCTTTCTTTAACCTGCTTTGGCATGTGTGACAACCATCAGAATTGGAAACCTGGAGAATATGTTTTGTCAATGCATGTAAATTGTCTGCAGCTTTCAGGTCGTGAAGATCGAAACAGACAGGAGGTGATGATCTATATCGGTTGGTCTTCGTCTGGAAAAATGAAAGTTCTGCCTGGCTCCCTGAATGCCATGTAAGAAGCTTTTGTCAAAAAATTTGTTGGCAACCTTCTTATTTGGCATACGGGGAGCCTGGGCAGGCTCAAAACTTTTCTTTTTTTATCAGATGATAAGTCAAAGCTCCCAAGTGCATTCCTACCTAGTTGCAGCCGTTGTTCATCTCCACTTCCAAGCTTTCTGGTTTGTTTACATTCCGAGCTTTTGTTCACTTCCCTTTCGTATTTGTAATTCTAGCAGACTTGCTATTGCAAGCCAACGAGCAACAGTTCAAATGACAGAAACTCCTCTCCGAAAATTTAGGATTTATTCAACTTCAACTTAATTAAGATTTATGATTCTTGTGATGTCTGTCTATTGTATGAATAGTGGATTAGTACTTCTTGGTGCATCAAATCACGTTATATCTGATTAGTTCATTAATTAATAATTGAAATATACACATATATCATATAGCTTGAATCTCCACTATCATCTACAGTCCATTCAAATAACATTTATAAATATTTTTAAATTAAGATAATTCTTAAGAGTGTGATTTGAATCTTTAATTTTTTAAATTCAATATTTGTTTAAAGATATTAATTTCACCATCAACACATTGAATATTGACAAACAGGTACACCTAACACAATCTAAACATTGAATATAGATAAAAGCATACACCTAACAGAAAGTTTGGATTATTACTAATAAAGTTGATTTTGGTGTGGTTGGTTCTGGATTCCAGAGCTTTGTGGCTGGGAAGAAACAGGCAAAACGGAGAGCTTTTTCTGTCGGTCTAGTGCTGGGCCATGTAGCTGGTCAAATTTGGACAGCCACTGACAATGACGGGTATGGAAAAACTTTTTGATGTTTCAATTCATTACATAATTATCGGATCCGGTTTTTTCTTTAATTAATTATTTAAGCTTATAAAATCAGATAATTAAATTTAATAATTTGCTTTTGTTAATATAAATAATTTATATAGCTTTTTTCTTCATCAATATAATTTTTAGAATATAATAATAAATATTCAAACATTAGAAAATTCAGTCAGTTTAAATCTATTCAATTGTAAAAACTTTGAACTGTTCAATTTTTAACTTTTAGTTTATTAATTAATCGATCAACTTTTATTAATAAATAAGTTTTTATAAACTAAAATAAATCAATTAATTTTTATTTCACGAACTCATTTTCAATTAAACTTCATAATTTTTCATGGATAATAATAATCTTTTTCAATTATACTTCAAATTCTTTAATTTTAATTAGTTTTATGACGTTTTAATACCGATTGAATTTTTTAAACCTTAAACATTTTGTTTTAGTAGTTTAACTTCCAATCTGATTTTTAAAGCATTAATTATATATTCAAATATTAAAAAATCTTATAAAAATCATGCAACTTTTGATATTACGTTAATTATATTAACAAAATATTAATGAATATAATTATTAAATTAAATTACCTAATTTTCAATAAAATAGAAAAAATTTAAAAAAGTTGGGATTGTAATTTATTATCCCTATACAAAATAATGAAATTTAACTTGAATGAATTTCTTGAAACTTTCGGTTTCTGCATGAAACTGATAAGCAGTAGGAACAATAGCTCTCTCACACTGTTATAGAAGTTGGAAAAGTAAAAATGGTACTTAAGTTAAGACTAGTAGCTTTCTACTTTCTACCTTGGAAGATTAGCTTTCTACTTTCTACCTTGGAAAATTCTAAGTCCTGTCCCGACTTCAGTTGTCGGTTTTTGACTTGGCAGGACAGCGACTGGTTTTTTCCTTCCATAACTACCACAACAACAGTAATATCTAAAGAATTCCGATGAGACATAATTTCTGATACTTCAAAAGTTGGACGGTAAAATTAAATTAATAAGAGAAGAGGTTTAAAATTAAAAAAATTATAGTATTAAACTGTTATAAAATTAGCTAAAGATTAATAAAATTAAAGAATTTAAAATATAATTGAAAGAAATTATTCTTACCATTTAAAATTTAATCGAAAAAAAGATTATTAAATAAAATTTATTTATTTATTTTAGTTCATAAAAATTTATTAATTTACAAAAATTTATCTATTAATTAATAAACTAATCAGTTTTTAACGATAATAGTTATTAAAATAAATCGAGTTGGAAAATTAAAAACCAAATTAGAAAATTGGATAATTCAAAATTTTCACAATCATTGTTCCTGTACTTTTTGGATAATGAGACTATAGAACATTTATTCTTTGAATGTTTTTTCTCAAAATTAGCGTCGGTAAATTGTCTCAACTACTTCCAAATATATCTTCCCAATCTGATAAACCTACACTCCATTTCAACTTGGTTCGACCAAATCTCCAATACTTGTAACTTTGACATCAACATCTTCATACTATCCTTTCTTTCACTATTTACAATCTGTGGTGTGAAAGGAATGCTCGAACTTTCAAAAATGAAGCCTTGGATGTGGGGTGCCTAAACATCATAGTGATCTTTCAAATTATGGAACATCTCAGCTTAAACACCGAGAGAGGTAAGCGTGGGAGTGTTTATTTTCTAACAAAACTTTTGTAGGTTTATTTCAGGTTTGGACAAGGTAGATATCATCCTCCTCTTCGGTATAAAGCAGAAGAGAAGTCAGCTCCAAGAAAATCCTTTGCTCAAATCAGTAAAAGATAGGCAGCATGGAGTGAACAAGTCAATGGCATCTTCCTGTAGCATATCAACGGACATCAATGGAAGTGTCTCATTCATAAGATTGGTGGCTAGAAGATTCAATAATGATCTTCTCAATAAAGGTATGAGAGAGGTGGGTAAACTTGACAGTGCACAAGGAAACAAGGACATTATTCATCTTAGCTTGTGTTTGACTGTTGATTAGTGTGTTAGTAATGTTGCCTGATTGTACAACTAGGAATTGGGTTGATAATCTTGTGTTACTAGATAGTAAAATAGTTTTAAGAGATAACCATTTTCTCTCTCCTCGTGGGAATCTCTCTCTCGTGTTTCTGAGAATTTGTTTCCAAACTGTGTTTCCAATCTTTTCCTTTTCTTTTCTTGCTTTTGGTGAGGTTTTCTAGGTCGCGGTCTGTCTAGGGCAATCTTCTGTGTCTTAGGATTTCTAGCTTGCGTCTTCTTTCTTTGATTTGTGTCTTAGGCTTTGTGTGTCGCTTTCTTTGGGAGTTTATTGAGCTCAGATCTCTTCTTGCGACGGGTTTCAAAGCAGTTTCACTCCAGAATCCCTTGTTCAAGGAGTTTAGGGGTCTGTTTTGGGGGTTGCGCGATGGCGAGTTTTGAGTTAGAAATTGAGTTGGAATCGGGGAGGGACTTGCTTGACGCCTCGACACGGTGCATGATTTTGGGTAAACTCATCTCTGATAAGGTTGTGAATAGGATTGGAGTCTTTGGAGTGTTGCGGAGCATGTGGACTATGAAGGAGCTTACCGATGTTCGTGAGTTGAGCCCTAATTTGTATATTCTGTCTTTTTCTAGCGACGAGCTGGTGGCGAAAGCCCTTGAGGTCGGGCCGTGGACGGTGATGGAGTGTTGCTTTGTCTTGAGGCATTGGCACATGGATATAGCTATAAAGGAGCGAATTGGGGATCGACTTGGTACCG
Organism: Erythroxylum orinocense; assembly: GCA_025531955.1. Lineage (NCBI taxonomy): Eukaryota > Viridiplantae > Streptophyta > Magnoliopsida > Malpighiales > Erythroxylaceae > Erythroxylum > Erythroxylum orinocense. The sequence goes on from JANZLX010000162.1 coordinate 30,961, forward strand.
TGGTTACGCTGGATGATGATATTTGGGAGTCGGGACTGGGTGGGAGTTTTTTGCGCATGAAGCTTGAGATTGACATCAATGTACCTCTGGTACCTGTTTTTTGGGTGCCTCGGGGTTCACTGAATCGGATTTGGGCAGAGGTTAAGTATGAGAAGATATCGAATTTTTGTTATAATTGTGGCATTTTGGGGCACCAAGGTCGCACTTGTCGTCGAGAACGGATTGATAGGGCTGATGAGGAAGTGAGGCGATCCTTTGGACCGTGGATGAAAGCTAGATCAGTTCAGCTTCAAGACAGTATGAGTGCTATGTTGGTTATGGAAAGGCCTCCATCAATGGACTCTGTGATTTTATTGCTGGTTGGAGGGGTTGATAATGCTAAGGCACTGATGCAGCACCGAATGTTTGGGGAGGGAACATCTGGTGAGGACGTTGGTGGTTTCGAAAGCCACTGTGGGGGAGATGAAGTAGGTGCAACTCTTAAGAAGCATTCTGTTTTGGGGAGTGACCCTAGTGAGGAGCTTGAAGGTGATGAAAATAGAGTGGAAAATATTATGATAAAGGAAGGCAGGATTGAGGGTCATGGGAAGAGAGGTGCTGGTAGGGGTAGGGGCAAAGAGAAGAAGGGTGGTGTTTCTGAAGGGGAGGCTCATTGTCCTAATGGGAAAACTCTTGCTGGAGGTTTGGGTGACTGTCCTACAACAGTCCCTGGATGAAGATGAGGTGCCTTTCTTGGAATTGTCAAGGGGTGGGATCACCCTTGACAATCCATCATTTGCTAGAATTGCAAATGAAGTGAGATCCTACTTTTATTTTCTTGATTGAAACAAAAAATAAAAAAGAAAAACTAGAATACTTTAGAAAAAGATGTTATATGCATGAAGCTGTCTATGTTCCTCCTTCTAGGATTGGTGGTGGCTTGGTTGTGTGGTGGAAAGATTGTGTTTCTGTGACTGTTGTGGAAAATGATAAAAATCTTATTATCATGGATGTGTGCAATAATGCAAATGGAGTTGTCTAGAAGATTTTTTGGGTTTAGGACACTGAACTGGGAGCGAATTGTGAGGCAAGCTAGGGTAATTATGTGTCTATGGATTTGTATGGGAGATTTTAATGATTTTCTCTACCATTATGAGAAAGAAGGGGGCCAACGACGGGCTGCTGGAAAAATGACTAGTTTTCGGGATATGATTACGAAAGCAGGACTTATTGATTTACCTTCTAAAGGATTGTGGTTTACTTGAATTAATAGGCAGGAAGAAGGTGAGATTAAGGAGAAAATTGATAGAGCCCTAGCCAACCAGCAGTGGATTGAAAAATATTCTAACTATCAGGTTACCAATTTACCAATTGTTGGTTCCGATCATGCTCCTGTTTTCCTTGAACCTGCCCCGAGAGAGTTGAAGGGTCTTAGGCAGTTTAAGTTTGAAGTTTTTTGGAGTGAGCATCCAAAGTGTGGCCAGATCATAAAAGCAGGTTGGGAACATCAGTTTGGTGGGTCTAGACTATACCAGATAGTGCAAAAGCAGAAAGCCTGTAAATCCAAACTCATTGCATGGAGTAGGACGGTCTTTCCTAACTTTAGAAAGGAGATTGATGATCTTATGGCACAGGTTGCTGATTTGCAGGCACAAAATGGATGTAGTGCTGAGAAAAAGTTTCAGATTAGGAAGCTGGCTGGAAATTTAAAGCAAGCTTGGGAAGGGGAAGAGAAATATTGGTTTTCCAGATCTAGAGTGAAATGGTTAGATGCTGGGGATAATAATACAAAATTATTTCATCAGTCCACTTTGCAGAGACGGCGGGGTAATAAGGTCCTTCGAATAAAGGGTACTGATGGGAGCTAGATCGAGGATGAATCAGGAGTGATTGATCAATTTTGTGAGTTTTATCAGACCCTGTTTTCTAATGAGGGCTGTAGTGATCTTGATGCAGTTCTCTATGCTGTCCCTAAGGTTGTTACCGATGAGATGAATGCGGCTTTGGTTGGTGAGATAACTAAAGATGAAATAATGGCAGCTGTGTTTAACCTTGGAGCATTGAAAGCTCTAGGGCCTGATGGATATAATGGGTTGTTCTATTAGAAGTTCTGGGGTATTATTAAAAACGCTATTGTTTCTGGTGTTAAGAGTTTTTTTCAACATGGCTATATGTTGAAAGAAATGAATAAGGCTTGTGTGACCTTGGTACCCAAAGTGAAGAACCCAGAGGACGTTTCACAGTTTAGACCTATTAGCTGTTGTAACTTCAGCTACAAGATCATCTCTAAGATCATGACTGAGAGACTGAGGGTGTATATGGGTGAAATTATTACTTGCAACCAGAGTGG
>JANZLX010000166.1:25451-45809 GCA_025531955.1 Erythroxylum orinocense
TATAAGAATATTCATTGAAGTACTAAAATATATAATAATCATATTTTTATATTTTTTAAAGTCATGTCCTTATAAGTCATTTTACACTTAAACAGCTAATATTAAACAGCTAATTTTACCAAACATCTTTAACAAACAGCTAATACAATCCGCTGATCAAATCAGTTGATATAATCAGCTATCAGCTAACAGCTGATAGAATCAGCTATCAGCTATCAGCTGATTGCCAAACAGGGCCATAAACTTTTTAAATCACCAATAGTAGGGAAATTTCGAAGCAAGCAATTCAAAAGAAATGCAAAACATTAGATGTGAGACTTACGTCTTGGAGACACAGGGTGAAGCGCCTTTGGTATGAGCGGTTTGGCTGTGAACCCATCCACTTGATACACTCAGCTGATGTACTGGTAAAAGAAGAGACGTGAGAAAAGTCTCGTCCCTCTGCATCAAAGAGTTTCTTTTGAGAGACATGAAATATGAAGAATAAAAACTTTGATTATGAAGGATTGTTCTTACCTCTTCATCTAACTTCCTGAACTGCTATTCTCCTTCACGACATTTTGGGTAAAATAGGAGGAGCTTCCAATCCTAATCGACCCCTCAACATGATGGCCATCTCTGGAACTCCTAATCCTAAACGGGAGGAGCTGTTTCATATTTACTCAACGATGCGCCTTATTGAGAATAATAATCTAAAACGACGGCGTACCCATCAACTAATTGAAAATTAGTTCGTTTCAATTTTTTAATTTAAGTTGAACTATCTTTTACAATTTAAATAGATTTTTTAACTTAGGTTTGATTATCTTTTCACAAATTAAATTTCATACTTTATCATTTATACTTAAACTATTTTAATTGAATTTTTTATTAATTTTTATTTTGTTAGGTGATGTTTTACTCTTGCATATTATAGAATTTGATTAAAAAAATTTAAATAATAACAATATATGATATGAATGGACCATCTTTTTCTCTTGTAATATGAACATTATCATAATTATCTTTGGGAGCATAACATTATAATACATTGATGTCTCTAATTCTTGGTTTGTTAATTTGACTTGAGTTTTTCTAAACCAAACATAAAAATTATGATTGACTGGTTCAAAAAATTTGTCAAATTTGAGTTTTAATTAAATTAAATTACTCGTTAAATTTAAATCAACTCAACTCATATTAGACTAGTCAATTTAGTGTCTGTTTGAATGGACTTCTATCAGTAGAGTTTTTTTTAAAGAACCTTTTTTAAAAGTCAATTGACTATTTAACTGTCAATTAAAAAAACAGCTTTTTTTAAAGTATTTCATGCAGTAGATTGTTTAATAACATAAAAATAAAAAGCACTTGTATTAATTTTAATTATATTTTATTTTATAATAAAAATTATTTGTGCATATAAAAATTATTTAAAGTGCAAAGCACAATATATTAATTATTATATAATTTTAAACCATATGAAAGATAAATTAAAATATATTTAATCAAATCTTTTATATGAATTATAAATAAGTAAAACTAATATAAAAATATATTAAAATATATAAAAATCAAATAATATTATATAAATCTCAAAATAAACGTGAAGATAAATTTGTAGTCTTGTGAATATTGTGAAAATTATATGTAAAACATAGGAGCAAAAGGGACTAAAAATAAGCTTATTAATTGATCTGAAAATTTCTAAAAAAGGTATTTTTTTATAAGCTCCAAATTTAAACTTTTTAAAAAATTGTATTTTGACTGCCAAAAAAGTTATATCTACTAAAAAAGTGATATTTTTATTTTACATCTAAAACTTTTTTTCTTTATGATGGAAAAAAGTATTTATTCACCCTTCAAAAACTCAACCAAACAAGCATTTATCATAAAATGAATTATTAAAGTATTTATATCCTATCAACTTCGAATTGAGCTGAACTAATCTAAGTTCCAACTTTTCTTCTTTTCATCATCAAAAATTATAAAAATGAATGTTATTAACCAATAACATATTTGTAAATGTTTAAACAATTTTGTAGTACTCTCTAAGAAACATGGACTAAACAAAGGAGGTAAATCAATCACTAAAGCTTGTTTCTTAAATGAAAACCTCGTAGAAAAACATATTCCTCCAAGGCATTAAGCCCAATCTTAAGAATACAATACTTCATTCCCTTCTTTTTTTGTTTTCTCACTTGTGGAAAGGTCAAAGGTCAAACCAATAGATAAATCTCATTTCATGAAGTAATCCTCATTCACTAAATCCTACAGTGAAATTAGTTTGAGGAATGCTGCCACTATCTGCTTGTTCCTCCATTGTCAAGTCTCCGTTCTGAGTGCAATTCAACATCCCTAATGACCCTGGACTCCACTATAGGAGGACCAGAATGTCTTCTCATTCCTGCTGGGGAAGCAGAAAATGATAGCCTCTTTTTCGAAGATGCCACAGATGCCTTGTCTGGTGTCCCATTCTTGTCTGCGCTTAACGGACTCGACAAGCGTGACTTTGCCTTTGCGGACTGTGTCGGAGCCATGTAACTTGGAACAGAGGGAGAGCTTGCAAGACTCTCGTCATCTCTGACTGATGACCCTGCAAGACTATGCCTTCTATAGAGCTCAGATTGGGCACTAAACATGCTCCTGGAATCCTCATCCCCACCCCAAGCACTTCCTTTTGGGCTTGGAGGCCTCATTTTACCTGTTACTGATGCTATCGAAGGTGCCTTGGAAGGAGGAGTTGAAGGGGATCGCCGACTAGGAGCTCGACTTAACTTTGGAGTACCAGGGGAAGGCTTGTTCTCATAATTCATGCCACGATTAGAATAAGCTCTAGTGATTTCCCCAACGGACATCGTGTGACTCAGTCCACTCTTCACAGAGGCTCGGTCATTGTTATCTACCGCACTTCGGCTCTCCCAAGGCCTGGCTGCCATCCACCTCTCTAACCAACTCCAACCCCAACGAGGATTGTTCGGATCCATGAATGTTGCATTTGCTGTTTTTGAAGATTGCTTCCACGTTTGCTGTGTAAGTTACTACTCATTAGCTTCAAAAGGGTTCTTGATTCAAGATTAAGAATTCAAGTCTCTTAGCACAAACAAAAAGAGAGGAAGAAAAGAGAAGAACTTTAGCATGATACGTTACGGAGATGTAGATAAGAATGTTTGTTCAAATTCCCATCAAACATATTTGTGGAGACAGACCTCCTTTAGTCTCCGTCAAGAAAAAGTGCAGATTATGAACTAATTTCCAAATTCATGCATCATTCATCTAAATAACAATAAAACAATTCCTAGAAAAGGAACTATGGGAACCTTCTCCTGATTTCATTACTGACACTCAGAAAAACACGTAGACTTTGACGCCATCCTAGTCAAACTAATTGCGTTTCACAGACTAATTACAAACTAATGAAATCCTAAGGTTACCTGATGAGAGAATGCATATGCTAAAGCCCTCTCTCTTCTTAGAGAAGCTTCTTGTTTGTGTGGTAAATTTGCCTCAATTTGCTCCTTTGACTGCGTGCTATCATTCCAGTTATCTCCAATCTATTGCATAAACAAAGGCAGAAAATATGAATCATTAATAGAAAATAAAGTTACACTTTTTTGAGGCAATGGGAGAATGTCTTTTTCCCTTCTGAAACACAAAGTTTGGAGAAAATAGAGCAACAAGCCATATTAACTACTTAGTATAGTAAGAAGAAAGACTGTTAAAAGCAATTATCAATTGAGTGATCCATTAATAAGCAAAACAAGCTCAAAACCCTGTCACATAGAAAGAGAAACAGATGCTTAATTTAGTAGAATGAAGCAAGTTCAAATGTTTTACTCTTAGAAGTGTCGATAGCTGATGTTAAAAGGAAGTGAATGAACAAGACTCGTTTAAAGGACCTAACTTAATGGTGTCATATTCGAAGAATTGGGACTTTTCTTGACAAATTCATGAGGGTTTATACAGTACTTTTGGATGCAGAGGGGAATTAAATATTCAAAATGAAGGAAAAAATAAACAGGAAAAGGTAGAATTCGTCACAATCCAGCACTAGTGCATTATATATATATATATATATATATATATAGTGCAGAAGCCAGCCTTGAAAAGGATTTGGGTAAAAAAAGAAGTCTACAACAACCTAAGGGAGAACCAAAAAGGACTGGACAAATAGAAGCCATATACTCTTGTTTGACATAAGTAATCAACAAATTACGTAGTAGTATATAAGGGAGTAACAGAAGAAATTGCACAGGATACTAACTAAACAAAAGGAGATTGACGTGCACTTACTGATGTTCTCATCTTCTCTAGTTCTTTAGCATTTTTCTGTTGAATCTGTCGTTGGAGGGCCTCATTCTCCTCTGACATTCTGAGTCTTCTAGCTCGAATCTGAGATTGTACACGAGCAAGAGTCTGCATGGCTCTTAGAGTGGCTGTGGCTTGTCTTTTCACAGATTGCCCCTGTATCAATGTCTTCAACCTAACCAAACCTCTCAGAGCCCGCAATGCTCTTCTTGCCTGGGAGTAAGAGCAAGAATCTATTTATTAAATGTAGTTCATAACTCCCTAGAGAATGGTACAAAAAGGATATGATTACATTTCAACTAGTGTTCCTTAACATCCTACAGTATACATCTTAATCACTCAAAAGTTTCAAAAGAAGACCAGAGATTTGCCTATAAAAAGACTTGACCAGTTGCAACCAACCAATGTAACTGAAGAAGCATCAAATTATCAATGGGTAAGAGATCTGAGTACGTTGTAGTCACATTTTGACCAAATACAGCTTTCACATCCAAGAATGGTGCAGAAGATGGAGTTTTAAATGATCTTATTTCCAGCCTTTTTTCGCGAGAAAAGCAAAAACAGGATCGTCAAACTACAGTAAGTCCTAAATTAGCTCTCTCTATACAAGAAACCACTGTAAGCATGAATTTTCAAGTTTTAAAGCATGTAGGATGTTATGTACCATGTATCCTCTAAATGCTGTTTGTATCCTGATTACTGCTATTTCTTCCTTTGATTTTCCGGAGTAGCGTGCAACAGTTGTGAGCCGAACAACTTCAGCAGCAGCCTGGGCAGCTGCAACAGCTGCCTCAGCAGCTACAGCAGTGGCAATTGCCACGGAATAGGCATGTTTACTCTGCTCATTCTCAGCTTGATTCAATTTTACACCTTCTAATGGAAGAGAAGGTGGTGGCGGTGGTGGTGATGGTGGTGGTGGAGGAGGAGGAGCAGCACGAACACCAAATGAAGTAGTGTCTTCAGAAAAGGAAGTAACCCCATTCTCATTTTCTTTATCTGAAAGCTTCTTGCTTGATTTCGATTTCTAGTGGAACAAAAAGGTTAGATAATCGACCAAAAAAGTTGAAGAATAGCAAATGACATGAAGAACATATCAACATAAAGAAATAGGCAAATAATAGGCATACCTTGGAGGAACTGAGAGCTTTCTTTAAAGCGGAGAACCAACCTCCTTTTTTCCCCATTGCCTAAAGACTAAGCGTTCTCAAGCTAAACCTGAAAATTGAATCCCAAATTAATGCAGGTCACAAGACAAAAAGAAATGAGAAGGAAGAACACTGTTACATTGGAAGCATAACATAATCGATAATACAACACCCTGCTGACCGTTAAATCGCTCAAAACTGGAAACTACCATTAGGGACGAAACAGTTGAAAGCAATGATACGAAATTAATACTTCAGCCCTCAGAACATGTTTACGAAAAAAAGAGAAGGTCAAAACTTTCACAGGAATAGGATCGAAGCCATAGCACAGATCTGCAACAACCACCTCCATTAACGACATTAATGAGCTTTATTTCCGATGAAGTTAGAAAAGAACATAAACCAATCAAGCCTGGTAAATATATATACACTTCTAACCATTATGCAGTCTGATCAATAGATGGTCATTGACCCAGAAGCCAAATTGGCAAGATCTTGAAAGAACACACGACCCAGCTCAAAAATTTTCAGCGTTAGAAACAACCCAGAAAGGAAAAAGTACAAGAATCACCTCCAAATGAAAAAAGAAACAAACTTTTAACAAATTTATCAACCAAGAAACAACCAAGGAATTTACGAAATGTTTTTACCTATTACATGAACGGGGTTTTAAAACATCCACTCGAAAGAGCTATCCACAGGACAGTTCATGAAAAAGACGTCTTCTGTGACAAACAGATCGAGAGGGAATTGAAGAGACAGAACAGATCTCGCCAACATTTCGGTAATGGAAGAACAATAACAGCTCAGGGTTAGGGTCGTTCTTCGAGTGGACCCCACTGCAAAAATGGGGCCCAACTGAATTTTAAGATTATCCCCCAAAATCAACAACCAGCAGCAACAACGACATCATCCTTATTATCAACTAACATTAACAGACAATCTTCGCTGTCCTTTCACTTTTTAACCTTTCTCAGGAAAAAAAAAATTCCTTATTTTTGGGAGAAACCAAAAATTTAGAAAAATGTTAATCCCAAAAAATAAAGTTTTCAACTTTTCAATGAAATCCATACACATTCTTGAATTTGCTATAATTAACCTGTAATTTAACCCGCCAGACAGATCATGATCGTTATTGTATATCTTCACATACCTGCATCAAACGCGCGTAGATCACAAGCTTGTGAAGAGCACTAGAGCGTCTTCTTCTTCTTCAAGCAAAGTGTAGAATAGAAAGAACGAGAAAAGTGTCATTATGAAGTCACAAACATGACACTACACTTATTACGTACAACGGCATGTTTCTTGCTTGGTGGCGTATTGATCACATCACACCCTTGCCTCTTTTAACATTAATCTTTTTCACAAGTTTAGTTGGGGAAAACCCTCACGAAAGTTTGATGATTGACAAAAAAAAGTCCTTTCTGCATCATAATGAATCGTGGGTTTTTGTTGTAGAACCCACAAATCATGAAAAGCTCTGTACTTGTAGCATATCAATGTCATAAAATCATCATGGTCATCGTTTCAAGGACATCTGAAACTGGAGTAAGCTGATACATTAGAGAGCTAAACGTTTCATGGATACATGAATGCCACTTTGAATGTGAAGTTTCCTGCAAAATGAACAAAACGAAGTTAATTGTAAGAACAGTAAATCTTTTTTTCTTGTTTTCTTTGATTGGATATGGAACATGTTCTGAAATTCTTGCAGTTGATATTACTTTTGTATCACACAAGCATGGGTTGCTTCAATTTACAGAAAGAGCAGTAGCTCTTGTATGCTTAAACATCATTCGGTTCTTGATGAGAGGCAAAGTCTGAGAAGAGGAGAAAAATGAAAAGCAGAACCCAGATCGTAAAATTTTCTGGAAAAGGAAGAATAATCATCTTCCATGCAGGTTGTGATTGAAAATTTCTGACGATTTGCTTGAAACAGAAAAATCTCCATCTTTGCAGACTGATGTATAGATAAATCTGAGCTTGGTTAAACTTAGTTTGACCGTTAACTTTGAATTAAGGCCTTTCGATTGGACTAATATTTTATGATCTTTCAATCTGACAAAAATGGTCGAATTCAATCTATATTTTGATCAGATTGAATACTTAAGTTTGAGACTTGAGTACTAATTTTCTATGAAGTGAATTTGAGTTTGAGTTTGAGTCTTAGTCGGGTCGGCCGTGCTGGGCCCGGATCCAGTCCAAGCGACCCGAGGGCCGATCGGCCTATTCTTCACGCTCTCCTCAGCCCATCTGCATATGACAGACTCCCATGTAAACACAAAGACCTACATACGTAAAGACCTAAACCTAATATCCATCCGTATATAAGGTAAGATCTTACCTTTATTGAGGTAGGCAATCATAACCTAGCTTTCTCTGTATTCAGCTGCCTCACCTTCACCAGAAAACTAACTTGAGCGTCGGAGGGGCTAATCGGGACACAACCCCCGACGTGCCTTCTTTGTTTTGCAGGGATCTCAACCACGGAAAACAGCCAACTCATGGATCCAAGCGGTAACGTTCCGTTCAGTCAGAATCAGGCTAAACCAAGTCTAAATTCAAATTCAATCAAATCGAATTTGATTCATTAACTTCTGATGGACCGAGCTAAATTACCAACCCCTAGAATAAACCTCTTGAAATAATTACTGCCTGATGCAGGCTATAACAAATATGTATCATTTGCTGGAGTCCAACCTTCATATTTCAATTCTGCTGAAGGCTTATCTAATGTGTCTATGTAGCTTGATATAAATTTGTGAGGTTGCTCAACGTGACAAACAAAAACCTATCTCTTTCAGTACATTCCTTTCTTCCTCCTCAACTCCATTTTCAACTCTGCAAGTTTCTTTGAAACACAGATATTTTTCCAGAAAAAAATTCTGACAAACTCTGAAACTAACAAACTCTACATCACTTTCTTTTACATTCCTATGCAGGAATCATTAAGATTATTAAAATACACACTTGTGGTGTGCCTTCCTAGGACATTGTTCGAGTTTTGATGCAGTAAAAACGACTTCTTGCAGTAGAAACAATTGAACATAACTTGACCCTTGGTTATAATTCACAACGTTAACGAAACAATGAAAACTAATGTAGCGTAAAGGGTATCAACAGAATCAAGTAATCAACTAAAAACAGAGCAGAGAAGATAAAGAGTCTTTGAGTAAAATGCCTGTTTCTTGGATGACATCAAAGCAATAGGTTCTGAGGGACTGTTCCATCGACTTCATCTATACCATTCTTGCTCGACGGTGAGTTCTGCAGCTGCTTGTCTGGTAGTTGGAAGTTTCCAATTACCGTGTTTCAAAGCGTCGAAAAACACTCTCCGACTCCGACATGAAACTGAAAAATCCAGCTTCCGACGCCTGTAATATAATAGATTACAAAAGCCCGTCTTGGGAAGTCGGATCATTGCTATACTCAAACTGGGCTAGACAACAACAAGCCCACAAGCCAAACTTTTCATCTCGGTATAAGCCATATATAAAGTTCATTAATCCATACATTTATTCTTATTTGTATATAATATTTATTAATAAAGTATTAATAAAAATATTTTATTTTTTGAAATAAATAATTTAAAATTATTATTTATAATCTAATATTTATTTTATATATTTTTAATTATTAAATCAAAATTTATTCGAAATTTATATATTTTCAAATTTTATTTTAAATTTAATTATATTTATTAATAATTATTAATTTAATTTTATATATTAAATTAAAATAGTGACTATGTCTAATTAAATATAAAATGAAATGGAATTTAAAAAATAACAATTTTGAAATAATAATTCAAAATTATGATAAAATACAAAATTTTGAATTATTTTTATTATTTTACAATAAATTATTATATTTAGATAATTATTATATGTAGAAATAATTAGAATATAATAAAGATATATATAATATGACAATTAACTATTTTATAATTTTTAAAAAATTTAAAGATTATTTTATAAATTTAAAAAATATTTAAAATAATACCTAATATTAATCGATACCAATATAGTACTGTACTAAAACTTAATCCAATACCAAATTTGATTGAGTATTCATAATATTAACTAAAACACAGAAAACTACTGTTTCGATCCCTACAATTGTCATCTCGAGGAGAAAAGAATAGTCGCCCGCAGAAAACTACTGTTGCGGTCCCTACAATTGTCATCTCGAGGAGAAAAGAATAGTCGGACATGGGGCGACTGGTCAAACACACGCTTTAAGTGGATGGTAAGTTCATTACCTGACTTGTCCAGCACTTCTAGACTAATTTTGGTCGCCGTGAGAATGAGTTGTCGTGACTGAGTTACACATTTAATTAACCATAATATATTAATGTTTTATTACACTTTTCTACTAAACGTTGGGCATTAAATTATGAAACTTAACGTCATCTATTATATTTGCATAGTTTGAGTTTTTTTTATGGAACCTTCTTGTTTTTTTTTAAGAAATTTTATAGGTAGGGGTGAGCATTATTCGGATCAGCTCGATTACCCGGCCCTGTTTGAATTAATTCAGGTAAAAAAATTCTAAAATTCGAGTAATTCGGGCAAGCCCGAGTGTTACCCGAATTATTTTCGGGCCGGGCCGGGTAAAAGAAAAAAATTCGAGCCGACCCGATTACCCGAATTAGGTTAAAAAAAATTGTGAAATAGGATAATTCGGGCCAAGATAATTCAAATAAATCGGGTAAATCGGGTATAGTAAATTCGGGTAATTAAAAGTTCGGGTTCGGGCAAGATAAGGCAAAAAACTTTCGGGTAATTCAGGCCGAGCCCGAACAGTGAAAATTCGGCTCGAATTATCCGAATGCTCACCCCTACTTATAGGCAGGCCAAGCAGACACACCTCTTCGAAGGCTCAATTGGCACACCACCCTACAGACAGGCCAAGCGGGCGCACCTCATCATTAAGGGCCCAACTAGTTCTCCACCTACAAGTAAAACCTTGGTTGTCACTAGTTCTTACAAGAGGAACTAGTATTGAATCGAACCTAGGATCTAATCGAAGCCAAGTCCTGCTCTCAACCATCGAACCACACCTATTGAGAGCCCCTTATTGTTATTGCATTAACTAAATCATCAAATGGTATATAAATTATAAATTAATTAATGAAGAAGAATAATTTGAATTTAAATAATAAATTTATCTCATTTATTATAAAATATATTAATTACTATATTGAATAAAAAATATAGTGGTGTCAATAAATTAATTTAGTAACAAAATGATAAATAAAAAAGTTTGTGTTCATTATCTATTATTAGTAGAGGAAAATTTTGGATTAATTTAGTTTATTTAATTCTAATTTTTCATAAATAACCACTACTTAAGTATGTATTAAATATAAATTATAAATAAGTTGAATATATTTTTTAATAAATAGTCTACAATAGTGTTTGTTAAACTACCTAATCCAACTATGTTTAGGTTGATAGTCACTTAAACACTAGAAAAAGACCAACTTTTAGACTTTCCTTTGAAATATGAAGTTAGATGTTATAGAATATAAGAGTTCAAAGTTAACCAGAATCGGTCTGAATTGATCGAGTTTCGAATTAATCTTTATTTTTAAATATGTTTTAAGTTTCGTGTTAAAATAATTTTTAAATATATTTTTAAATTTGGCTTGAGTAGATAGCTTTCAGTCCCATCGAATTTGACCCTGAGGGTAAAATTTTCCAAATCCAAACCCAACCAACTCCATTCAAACGTGGTGGAAAAGTTGTATACTATAGTGCAACCTAGGATCTTATTAACTTCTAGAGGATTAATAAAAATATCACACTAACTGTTCACAAATAATTGGTCAATTGTTTATCATCATGTGTATTGAAAGAATAATAGATATGCAGATTGGCTGACTTTTCACGCAATCTATTTCAATGTCGGTAGGAATAGTAATGGGTAGGGTTCGGTTCGGGTTTTACTCAACTCATATCCATATCAATTTTTTATGACTCAACCCATATCTATATCAATTTTTTATGACTCAACCCATATCCATATTCATATCCATCGATTTTTACGATTTACTATTCATATCTAAATCTATTGGATTGTTCGAGTTTTTATATATCCATCGGGTTGTATAGCACATAAAAATATAACTTCTAAATAGAAAATATAAATAGTAGATTTTTGCGAACGTTCGAAATCAAAATTACTTTAATAATAATAAGTCAAGATTTTGATTTGTATGTATTAAAAAATTATAAAATTGGAGATATGACTCAACCCATATCCATATCAATATCCATCGGTTTTTACGATTTACTACCCATATCCAAATTCATTGGAACGGGTAGCGCGAATACTCATCGAGTTAAAAACTCACTACCATTCCTAAATGTCGGCGTTACTTTTTTTGCTTTTCCACTTACAAGGTTTCAACATGTCCTCTTTGAGGATCAGTCGGGGACCTGCTTTCCTCGACTAGTTTTGTAATTTCTGTTGTTCGTTTTCTTTAAAAAATATATATATATCACACTAAGTTTTCTTTAAAAAAGTTTAAATTTATTACGTTAAACTATATTTTTTAATCTTAATTACCCAAAGACTTATTTGAACAAGCTCAAATCAATTATTAAAAATATATATTTCAAATTTAATCATATATTTTTTAATTAAATTCAATTTCAAAATTTAGAATAGGATCAAAATCTCTCTTTTTTAGAATTATTGTGAATTAGATTATTAAAATAATATCATTTAATATTATAAATTAAAAGGAAAAAAATAATTCTTAATTATAAGAATCAATTTGATTTTTATTGTTAAATTATAAAATTTATATTAAGTTAAAATGGCTCTTGTCAAATTTAATTCACTTTTAATTAATTCGTCCCATCAAGTCAAATTATTGATTTACCAAAGTAAATTTTGTGAATGTAAAACTAATTGTGACTCATTGTACTCGAATTTTATGATTTTTCATAAATTACATAATAACAATATATAGTAATAAATCTTAATCTAAAAATTTAAAAGTTAATATATATAGTCATTTTCTATAAAGTTGGACAGCTATTAATCACATTTTTAATTTTTTAATAAATTATTTGTCAAGTTACGTAATTTAATTAAAATAAATATAATAAAGTGGTTTAATAAATGGTCTAGATCAATAGGTCAAAGTTCAAATGAAAAATAGATTCTAATTATTATAAACCGGATCTATATCGAGCTTGTGATTGACAAGCTTGATATGGAAGCTATATATAAAGATTAAGGTTTACTACAATTGCTCATATCAATCGTAAATATAAAAATTTTATAACCCGTTAAAAGAGTTTATATTTTAAGAAAACTGTAAAAAGACTTTATCGTATTCCAGATAGAAGTTCTCGTAAAGACAACAATAAATTTACGTTCGTTTCAATTTTGAAAAGTTCGTTTGGAAGTTATGGAGGCCGAAATAGTTGGACTTGGTTCGGTCCAAAATTAAAATGTTATGTTTAATTTTTCGGAGATTGGAATGTTGGCTTTCGATTGTCACACTTTTAAGCGACATTTTCTCTATTTGTCCTTCCAATGGACGCGTAGGAGTGTCAATAAAGTGGCTCATTCTCTTGCGAGAGTAGCCTTATTACATGCACAACTCTATTATTGAGATTTTATCCCTCATGACTTAATTCCTATTTTATATTCTAAACAATCTATGTGCGATGTTCCTGATAGGAAAAGGCTAGTAAGATCTGGGTGTACTGAATAAGCCTGTTGGTTTGGGTTAGTTGTTAGCCTTTCTCGGTTAGGTACCCTTATGTTTTTGGTCCAAACCAAAAAAAAACTCAAAATTATTTTCCAACGTAATTCAAAATTCATTCTTAAGAATCTTCGGGCAACTGGTCAAACACACACGGTAAATGGATGGTAACCGGTAAGTTCGTCCGATGACTTGTTTAGTTCTTCTAGACTACTTTTTCTCGTGGTGAGAAAAAGTAACCGCGACTGAGTTACAAGGTTAATTAACCATATTATATATTAATGCTTTATTACACATTTTCTACTATATATCACAATAAGATTTCTTAAAAGAAAGTTTAAATTCATTACGTTAAACTATGTTTTTTAATCTCAATTACTCAAAGACTTATTTAAACAAGATCGAATCAATTATCAAAAAAAAATATTTCAAAATTTAAAATATATTTTTTAATTAAATTAAATTCATATATTTAGAATACGATCAAAATCTCTCTCTTTTTAAATTATTGTGAATTAAATTATTAAAATAATATCATTTAATATTATAAATTAAAAGGAGAAAAAATAATTCTTAATTATAGAAATCAAATTAATTTTTATTGCTAAATTATAAAAATTATTTTAAGTTAAAATGACTCTTTTCAAATTTAATTCACTTTATCTTTCGATTAATTCATCTTGTCAAGTCAAATTATTGATTTACTAAGTAAATTTCATGAACATGAGAATAATTGTGATTCATTGTACTCGAATTTTTATGATTTTTCATAAATTACATAATAACAATATATACTAATATATCTTAATCTAAATTTTTAAGTTAATAAATTATAAATTATAAATCATATATATATATATATATATATATATATATATATAACTTGTTTATGATTATAATGTCCTTTATGGTAAAGATGGATAATTATTAATTACATTTTTTAATTTTTTAATAATTATCGGTTAAATTGCGTAATTTGATATAAATAAAGATAATAAAGAGACCCAATAAATTATTTAAATTAATGAGTCAAAATTTGAATAGAAAATAAATTTCAATTAGTATAATCTGGTTAAAAAATAGATCCAAAATTAACAGGTTGTGTTTAACTCAAAATTATTTTCCAACGTAATTCAAAATACATTCTTAAGAATCTTCGGGCAACTGGTCAAACACACACGGTAAATGGATGGTAACCGGTAAGTTCGTCAGCTGACTTGTTTAGTACTTCTAGACTACTTTTTCTCGTGGTGAGAAAAAGTAGCCGCGACTGAGTTACAAGGTTAATTAACCATATTATATATTAATGCTTTATTACACATTTTCTATTAAACTTTGAGAATTAAATTATAAAATTTAACATCATCTCTTAAATAAATTATTTAACAAACTTACGCATAGTATGTAAATTATAAAATCTAAATGAGTCAATTATTTAAAATTAAATAATAAATTAAACTTAATTAATATCGTTGCCATAACACATATTCATTTCTTACTACTTTATCACAAAATTCTACTAATTATTATATTGAATCATAAAATATTTTTTCAAACCTATTAGAAAGTTGTATGTTATAGACAGTGTTTTGAAACCCGGACCGACCGTCGAATCGAAAGTCTTACTGATCATCGATTTGACCGGTTCATTACTAGTCGAATCGGTGTGACGTCATAATTATGTAATAATTATATTTAAATATATATAATATTAATAATATTAAAAAAAATAAAAAATAAAAAATTATTAAACCAGTGATCAGTTCGGTCGAACTGGACCGGTCCAACTGATCAATTGACCGCTTCTTACTGGTTTAATTGAAAACCGATATTTAGAGGTAAACCAGATCGGATAGTTGACCGGTCACCGGTTGAATCAATTGGACCGACTGGTCTAGTCCGATTTTTAAAACCATGACTATAAGTGCAACTGGTTAGGAAGTGATTGTTTCTATTTTTGTGTGTCACCCCGAGACCATCTATTTATTTATTAAGAACAGGAAAATTGATCCCAACCCATCCTATGGTCTTATCAACTAACTTCTAGAGGATGGAGGAAAAAAAAAGGGACAAACATAGAAGTCATTATCTTTTTCAATTCAGAGGCCCTTTTGGTCTTCTTTTTGCGTGTTTAGACCCTTTTTCTCCTACATCGTCTGTTAGTTGTTCTTTTTCACCAATACACGGAGTATACGAGGGGGTTGAAAATAGTAAAAAACTACGGAGTATACGAGAGGGTTGAAAATAGTTAAAAACTAAAAACAGACCAACTACTTATAAGACTAAGTAAGATTACGAAAAATAAAAATAATCACAATTTAGATTTAGCATGCAAGTCAAATATATATTTAATTATATAAAACAATTTATTCATATATAATTTAAATAATTTGTTTTGAAATTTCTAATTTTGTGGAAGTTTCTACGGGAAGGGGATAACTAATAAGTACAAGAGAGAAACGACGACGGAATGGTCTACACTGATCAACGTCCAGAACTAGGACAGGACTTATTATGTTTATAGATATTTATGGGAAGCCAAAGGAGAAGAAAGAATATTTCAAACACGCAAAAACTGACTTAATGATTGTACCTGACCACTCACTAAAAGCCAATTGCTTGCTTTAATGCGCGAGCCTTTCTTAGTGGGACCAGAAATTTAAGAAGCACCTTCTGCCCAATGCACAGGTCTCTGTCGAGATCAATTCTCTTTTTTCCGTGTCCCACGCTTGATACCATCCGTCCATTCATTGTCTGCTCTTCACTTATAATTATCTTAAATCTAATTAAAAAAATATAACACAATCACATATTTTAAAATTTATGATGTTTTGATTTTTTTAAATTTAATATTAGAATTTTAAAATATTGTTTTATTGATATAATTAATAAATGTATACCTATGTGATATTTAGTGAACAAGTTGTATAATAAAAATAATTTATAATTTGATTTATACAAAATTTAATAAATTAATTATTAAATTTAAAATTATTTCTTTTTTAATCCAAAGTGTAGAAACCTTTAAACATAATTGATTAAAATATATTATTTGTAAATATTAATTAGTTTGAACTCATTATTTAGTTTTAAATTATTGCTTTATTAAGTAATTTTTAAAATATATAATTTAAATTTTCTATATTACATATAAATTATATATATATATATATATGTTTAATTTAATACTCTTTACAATATATCATTTAAAATTGTATTTCTAAAATACTTTACTATCAAATATTTGATTTGACAATATTTAATATTAATAAAAATAAGAATGTTACGAAACTTTGGGCTGAGTGTGATGATGAAATAAGAATAGGAATGTTTTTATTGTCATCTTAATTAAACTAAACAACTCTCTAAAACAATTATATAAACCCTTTATTAGAAACTCAACTATCTCAATTGTTTCTTAATCAAGTTGAGTAACATACTAACATGTAACATCACTCTCTAAATAAAAAATTTTTTAAAAAAAAAGAGAAAAGAGAGAAAGCATCTAGATAAGCTAATGTTTGTCCAAGACCGTCTGCACTTCTAGAACTTCTTCACCTTACAACATCACCTTTTGACCTTCTTGGCTTGTCTATATATATGCGAGTATTCTTAGGCCACTTGATTCAAACCCAGTTCCTGTTTTGTGCTTTGATCTTCATTCCTGTGTTTTTCTTTTTTGTTTTCTCTGGAAAATCAAACTGCTCATCAAATGGTTGTGACCAAGCAATTCAAGGTTGACGAAGAACGACGTGGCTTGCAGGATTTTGAAGACACAGAAGATGATGCACTCTCGCTCTGTGATCTTCCTCTGAACAGCAATTTTTCTGACTGGAGTGAGTTCTCTGATGATTACCAGAGCTCTTCGTTTGATCCTGATGTGTTTGAGTTCTTCAGTGAAGACTTCACCTCTTCTACTAAACCTACTGATAACATCATCTTTTGTGGCAAGCTGATACCTTATAAACAACCAGTACAGAACCATGAAAAAGAAGTGGAACCCCAGATCGAGTCAAAAAATACCAAGAAGAGCGGTATCTTTCGTTGGAAATCAAGAACGTCTCTTTCGAAGAAGAATCGAACAAGGAGTTTTAAAGCTTATAAAGACAAGACCTCGTCGATTAAGGAACCAGAAAATGGCGGATGGGACACTGATTATAATGCTGATAAGTACGATTTTAAGATTAAGAAGGCTTCCGTTTTGGCTACGCCAATCAAGTCCACGAGATGGCATGTTCTTGCATTTGGAGTGGGAAGAGCTCCAGCAAGGATGAGACTAAACGACATTAAAAACAGGCAAAGCAGGAAAAACCCAGCGGCGAAATGCGGTTCTGATCAACCTGATGTAATTCAAAATGGTAAGAGCAGCCATGGAAAAAGAGCTAAGAGCTTGTGGAGTTTGCTCAGGATGTTGAGTCTGAAGAGTCACCCTGCAAATAACATAGTCGTGAAAGCTTCAGTTGGCTGCTTTCCCCTGTAATTAGAACCAGTTAATGAATGTGTATCAGAATTAGCAAATGCGGATGATTATAATTAACATATATTAGGGATTATCACTGTTACGAATCTTATCAGAAATCACAGACTTTCTTGTGTAAGAACCATCTATATGTTAGTTTGATCATGAGTTATCACAAGTTTTTGAGTGTTTCTGACAAAGACCTCACAGAGGCTTGCAGATCTTATGGGATATAAAAGCATTTTGTCACATTCTCTTCTACGTGGAATCTTATGCACTTAATTAACTATATTTTTAAATAAAATATTAATTAATTTTTAAAAATTGAAGTTCGGTTGAAAATATACTTAAATTAAAGACTTGATATATATTATAAGTTAGGCATAAATCACTTAACAAATGAAGTTATGAATTAGACTAATAGGATTGGAAGGCCTAACCTTGCTACAAGCAACGTGTTTAGTACTTGCTGCAAGTTTTACGAGGAAGTTGCCTAGCAGTCTCTTCTTATTCAACCAATCTGTAGGGTCATATGTCCTTAAACTGAGACATCTCTAGAAACTGCACTTGGTCAACTTTGTGTACGTTTTGCCGAACTTCAGCAACCTACTCCAGTGGCTCTGGTCACATAGCACCAATTCAAAAATGGCTCCCCTACCAAATGCATCTCAGACTACCAACTTTAAAATAGTAGCATTGAGAACGGGTTAGATAGGGTTTGGATTTAGTCCAATTTTTTTTAAAAATAAGTTCTGAGTTTGATTAGAACCTGTTAATGTGTTTACAGGAGACAATAAGTTGAGTCAAATTTGAACGAATGTGAAACAAACATGGTCAATCTAAGTGGTTTAGTATTATCATCTTTTAACTAGTATTCTTATTTCTTAATTAGAAATCTCGAGTTCGAGTTTTAAAAATAGAGAAATTTGTTTAATTAACACTTTACCATTTACGAGCGGACCTAAAAAGAGTTTAGACGAATATGAAATGTTTGGCTTGAATTTAAGCTTAATCAAATTTTATAAGTTCATTTAAAGTATCTAGTCATCAAAATACAAAAACCACATTATGTTTAATGCATACATGAAAGAAGTTTAGATTTTAGGTGGGATCGAAAGGCGAAATTAAATCTTGAATTTTATTCGAAACCCAATCAACCCAAAGCATTAGGGCATAACTTGAATTTGATCAAACTTCATTGGCTTAAAAGTAATTATTTATCATTAATGATATTATTTGTATTTGAAAAGTTCAAGTTTGAGATTGACTTTAGGCTGTAAAATTTGAGTTTGAACTTAATCTTGACTTGATCTAAACTTTAAAAACAGGTCCAAACTTATTTAGAGGTTTAAATTTTTTTAAAATTTTAACGTGATCTAAAGTCTCAGATTAATTCGAATAAAACTCATTGATTTAAATTGAGTTCGAATTGTTTAACCATCTCAATTAGTGTTTGAATTTTTCCTATTTTTTGAACTTTAAATTAAGTTTAGAATTTAAAAATCTTTTAAATTTATATATGATAAACTGAAACAAAATGCCAAATCTAATCACATGTGGGACTTGGAAATTTAATTGATAGCCATAAAAGCATGACCAAATGAACAGTATATCATTAATGAACTTCATAACCAATCTGGAATCAATCCGTTACATCAAGGTTGTCTCTTTGTTAATTAGGCCAGCGTGTTGTTCTGTGACAAAAGTCAAATTTGCGGTGATATTCTTTACTTTGTAGGCAAGCTTCTTCTAGAAAATTGACTTTGTAGAATTAAATACACGTGAACATCAAAGGAGAAACACGTATTGAATTTTGTCTAATTATTTTAATGTATATTATTATATAAGTAAGTGATAAGAGTTATAGTATAATTTTACAAAATGAATTATGCTAAAATGATTCTATACAAATTTAATATTTTTAATTTTTCTCATTTATATAATTATTTGTTTATATATTTGTGTTTTTTTGTGAATTTAATGCAAACTAGTTAGGATTAAGATTGTGTACTTTTAGATCTCTTCAGACTCTGCATTAGTGAGATTCTTATTAGGATATTGTTGTTGTGTTAATTTTTTAATATCGTAAGATATTTAAAATCTTTTTAAATAATAAAATATATCTTAAATAAATGAATATGGTTAAGTAAAGATGAAAAGGGTTTAATGCATTTAGGACGCATATGATATAATATCTTGCTCATTAAAAAATGTTTTTAATTTTAAAATATTTTAAAACAAATTTGTAATATTAAAAATATAAAAATTCACTATTAGAAAAAGATAAAAGGTTTGTTGCATACAAGAAAGGAGTCATATGGGGGCTCATGGTGCATTGGGCCCCCAACATTTTAAAAGTTATATATATATATATATATATATATATATATATATATATGGATGGAATTATTTAGAATCCATTGGTTTACTGGGCTCTTTAAGATTAAAAAAATAAATATTTAGACCCTCTTATTTTAAAATTCTGGCTCCGTCACTAGTTGCAAATTTAGTAATAAGTTATATAATAATATAATTTAAAATAATTTAATAAAAAATTGGAAAATAGTTAAGAGTATGATAATTATCATAATTAATATTAACTAAAATATATAAAAAATAAAATATATAAAAATGCTTTAATTAACATATTAGCTATATAATTGAGTCCTTTTTTTAATACTACATAATTTTTAGTAATTTTAACTAACTCTTTTTAAGTAAATGATTTTAAAAGGTCTAGATTG
>JANZLX010000167.1:4960-23926 GCA_025531955.1 Erythroxylum orinocense
TGAACATCAAATTAATGAAATATGCCTTTTCTTTATTCATACAAACATCTTTGTACAAAACGCGCTAAAGGGGATTGCCTTTAGGGCACTACTCTAACAATCTTACAATACTGTACAAACATGAACAAGTCGAGTTATCCCATGGACAAGTCGACTTATCAGTATCGTAGAGGTATAAGTCGACTTACACAGTGGACAAGTCGACTTACACTTACAATCTCGTCCTTACCTATTTTCACCATGCAAACGGTACGCCTTCCTCGCCACCTGTGTGACGCTTTGAAAAAAAATATGCGGGATTTCATTTGGGGGTCTCAGGATGGCCTCAAGAAAATCCACCTGGTCAATTGGGTTGAAGTTTGTACTCTCAAGAAAGTGGGGGACTAGGGCTAAAGCGCATTCGCTCTATGAACGATGCTCTCCTAACTAAAATCGGATGGGCCCTTCTTACTAAACCCCAGGCTTTATGGGTCAAGGTACTGAGGGCTAAGTACCGGGTCGACACCCACCATCTTTCCCTGGCATTAGCTAGGAACGGAGCTTCGGTTTTTTGACGGGGGATTACAGCGGTTTGGCATATTGTGCGTCAAGGCGCTACTTGGCGCATAGGTAATGGACGCCGCATTCTTTTCTGGCTTGACAACTGGCTTGATGACTGGGGCCCTCTTTTTTTATTGGCTCAAACCGAAATCCCAGAAAATATTCTCCATGCTCCTATTTCTGAGTTTCAGGACGAGAGTGGCAACTGGGCTTGGCAATCCTTCCAACACTACCTCCCAACCACTGTGTGTATGGCTATTGCTTATGCCCTTTCTCCCATCAACGACCACGCAGAGGATCAATTGTTCTGGGGATCAACCGCCAATCGGAGGTTCACCCTAGCGTCTGCTTACGACCTTATTGAGTCTATTACCACAGATGATTTTCACAGGGTGTGGGAGGATATATGAAAGTGGGCGAGCCCTCAGCGCATCCGTTCATTTCCCTGGCTTGTGGCAAAAGGGAAATTGTTAACCAATAAACAACGAGTGACCCATCATCTGACCATAGCGAATGGTTGTCATTTCTGTGGCCAAGAGGAATCAATTCTTCATGCTTTACGAGATTGTACTCGGGTGCATTCTTTCTGGCACAAATTTCCTCCTGACATGGTAGGTGGGGATTTTTTCAGCCACGCGGAGGGCAGTTGGATCTGGACTAACCTTAGACATCATGTAACTATCCATCAGGCAAGGTGGCCTACTATTTTTCCGTTGGCTGTTAGTTTATATGGAAATGGCGTAACAGCAACATTTTTGAACCGGGCTTTGTTTGGCCCCTTGACGGCATTAAAGTTGTCATGGATTACACTCTTTGGATCACCAGAGCTAGTGAGCTGGAACACCTGGTCTATCTGTCTCAAGGGCTTACGTTGGGTTCTTTAGTAGGGTGGGAAAAACCCATTGAAGGCTGGGTCAAACTTAATACCGATGGTGCCGTGAACCCGAAGTACAATATTGCTTCAGCCGGCGGCATTATCAGGAATTACCGGGGGCATTGGTGTGCAGGCTTCTTACACAATATCGGTGTCGGTGATCCCCTGTTAGCCAAACTCTGGGGGGTGTATTCTGGTCTCATTGTGGCGTGGAATTGGGGCTATCAGCGTGTGATAATGGAAGTGGATTCGTTGGAGGTAATCAATATTCTCTCCTCCTCTCATAGTATTCTGACTGGGATCTGGTTTTTGGTGATAGGTATCCAAGATTTGCTCCTTCGAGACTGGGAGATGCAACTTCAGCATACCCACCGTGAAGGCAATCACTGTGCGGATCACTTGGCTCACTTAGCGTCCTTCGCAGCACAGGGACTGCATACCCTTCAGGCACCACCACCAAGCATTTTGGAGGCTCTTTCCCGAGACCGAATTGGCATTCTCTATCCTCGAAACCTTCGTAGGGGTTTAAGTGCAACGCGATAGTTGTTTCTTTTGTTTTCTTTCCTTGTAACCAAAAAAAAATGAAGCCTTCATTGCCACTCATGTCAACGTCAATGAGGCAATCATGTCTCATCCTTCACCAGTCATGGTGTTTCCAAATATCTTTTTCATATGGATGAAATTTTCATTAAAAAACATAACATGAAAGATGATAGGTTTGCAAACATAAATAGGTGGTTATGGAAATAATGGTGACCTGGTCATAATCAATATTGTAAAATCCTCAATTGGTAAAACATAATAGAAGATGGACCATAAAAGAGGATTTTTCTCAAAGGTTAAAACATGAAGCAATGAGGAACTGGGCCACATAAAGTGTTTGTATACATTATATTATGTTAACATAGATAATAACAGCAACTGGTTTCTCTAGAATTGGTGGAACAGTAGTTTATTTGAGCCTGAGTTTGTTTGGTCGGCTGAGGGTACCTGTGACATTTTGGCGTATGTGGGGTGGATCGGTAGAGCCAGGGCGGTGGAACATTACTTGTTTCTTGATCAGGGAATCCTAGTGGGTACTTTCATGGGATGGGCGAAACTGCCTGTCAGGTAGGTTAAGGTCAATTCTGATGGCGCAATAAAGCAAAGGGGCACTCAGGCTTCCACTGGAGGTTTGATCAGAGATTGGCGGGGTAATTAGTGTGAGGGGTTCTAGCAGAACCTCAGACGGGGCTCGCATTATTTCCCGCATTAAAGGATATCTTCACAATATGATGAACGTATAGCCCCTTGTACATTTTATTAAAGAAAAAACATATCTCGTAACATCCATTGGAGAACTCTAATTGAGTTGTTATTACACTACAACACCATTTTGGTAGGAATACAAAATTAATATGATGAAAAAGATGGTGATAGATCGCTTGGTCTGCAAGAATTTTAAGACCCAATGGTATTCCCATTTCATGAAAACATTTCCAACAAGTGTCCTAACCCAATATAAGTTACTTTCTTCTTCTTTTAAACAAATATATTACAAGAAAGTTTGATACTAATGTTGTAGACAAAAAATTCAAAATTAACTAGAACTGAGCAAGGTTTCAAGTATTCATGGAAGAGATTTAACCATATTATGAAGTGAAATTCTACCCACAACTAAAAGGTGGATGATTAAGGTTGTATAACTTGATTTTAGCCTTTTTTTTCATATGATTAAAACCTTGAAGAATGTTAAAAAGAGAAACATTCTTCACGAATCAACTAAAACATATCTTTAAGGAGGAAATCTTTAAAACAATATACTAATTGCACTACACAACATTAAAAAAAATCTAGAATGTAACAATAAAAACGACAGGAAACACGTTAATGAAAACAACAATACAAAATTATCAAATAATAGGACTCCAGATCCTTCAATTTGATCCATTATCAAATAATAGGATTCCTGAACCTTCAATTTGATCCCTCAAAATTCCAAGCAGCGATGAAAAGTATATTTACACACGTCAAAACTTCTAAAAGTTAAAACAACACTTCAAATATGTACACAATGAAACGAATCAGCTATTAAGGCCCGTTGCATTCTGAAACTTTAGAGACGTCACGTGTTACAATGATATATTTCATGATGTTACGTGAGGATGGATATGCAAAGAGGACATCATATATTCACAAAGCCTTTACCATAAAATGGTACTAACTTAAAACTTAAAAGTGTTAACAAATAAATGATGCACTAACCTAGTGGGGCGCGAAAAGAAAAGGCCCCTCTGCACAGGCAGGCAGGGAAACCGGGTAAAAGGTAAAGTACAAGAAATGTAGAGATGAGACCTGTACAAATATCTCTATACGTCTCTACCTTCCCAAACCTCTGAATCAGTGGTAATATACATGATTTCCCCAAATTAACAGAAAAAAAAGGAAATAGGCCCGTACACTTTTTGATTGTTGTACTTTACAGGACCTAAAAATAAGAATCACTTCTTTTAATGCCCTTGTGAAATAACCACCTTCATCTGCAAAAAGAATCCAACTTCTTACATTCAACTCACATTGAGAAACACATGCAGAACACAATGCAAAGTTGGAACTATAAAATAATCGAAAGTGCGCAGGAAGGAAAGATTTCCTAACAGTTCTCCAAAACACATGGAAGTATCCAACTGAATAAGGATTGGGACATGCTAATTTGTCAGACAAACTATGGGAACTATAAAATAATCTAAAGTGGGCAGGAAGGAAAGATTTCCTAACAGTTCTCCAAAACACATGGAAGTATCCAACTGCATAAGGATTGGAACATGCTAATTTGTCAGACAAACTATGTCAAATCTCTCCAGCAAATAAAAGGAATACTCTTCAGTCAGGAAAACTTGGCATTTGCTACATGAACACCATAATATTCGTGGAGTGACTAAAAATAATGGCCAAGGAGACTAGGATAGAATTAGATATTCGTTAGCATGCAATCTCAATCTAATCTGTTGCTCAGCATTTGCAGTTAATCTGGTTTGACAGAGGAAAAAGGACAGGCCAAAGCAACCAAGTATACCTGTACACTGCTGCTTACAAAGGCATATATACCCAATCCAAGTAATCACCGACTGCTCCCAGGCCTGCTCAATCCACAAAGACTGTTTCATTCCAGCTATGAATTGGAAGGCCTCACATACAAATTTCCTTGTGCTGATTGAGGGTGCAATTTCTGCTGCTGGGACTGCTGTTGTAGTGGCAGTTGTGCTGGTGGTGATTTCGATTCTTGTGGTAATTGTTGCTGTTGTGGCTGGAACACATGTTGAGATGGTTGTGGAGGAATTGTTGAATGGTTTGATGGCTGCTGCTGCTGCCATAGTGTTGCAGCACTGTGCCCATGTTGCCCAAAACTGCCCAATGACTGTCTTTGGCCTAAACATTGGGTCACAGGCTCAGTCCCAACTGAATTTGTCAGAGATGGACTCCCAATAGAACCCACTTGAGACGCTGGATTTGACACACCATTATCATACAAGGGTTCTGATGACTTCCAGTGAGGAATGGCAGTAGAAACTGGTGTAGTAGTAGCAGAATCATTGCACAAGGAACTTGTCCTTGAAGACAGCTGTGCAATATTCTGCAAGGATTGCTGGTCCATATGAACTTTCTCAGTTTGAGCTTTTGCTGGTAGATCAAAATTAACCTGACGATTTTGTTGAAGTATCCTCTGGACGTTTGACTGGGCTTGATTAATTTGCTTTTGATGAGGCTGCACTGGTAGCTGTTGTTGCTGATGCTGGTGATTAGAAGCCATTAATTGTGTGGGAACAGCTTGATTATTGGCTGCATTGGTGGCCGCTGTTACTGATGCTTGAGTACCATCAGAATGAGAAGGTATCTGCTGAAGCTGCTTTGAGGGCTGAGGAGGGGGTGTTGCACCAGAAAAGACCTTCTGTTGTGGTTGGGAATTGTTTGAGGTTTGAGATGGAAGCAATGGCTTAGAAGGTTGAAGTGGACCTAAGTTAGTTCCAGAATACAACCCTTGACCATGCATCAAATGCATCATTTGTTCTCCCTTTTCAGCTCCTTGATTTCCTGCTGGCATAGAAAGGCCATTGGAATGAGAATGGTCAATGGAAAGGTTCTGATGCACCATCATATTCCCTCTGCCGATTCCCTTTAAAATTTTGGGCTGCTGTGGAGATTGTGAATGTTGTTGATGAGGATGCTGCCGGTCTAGCTGATGAAATTGTTGTTGCTGCTGTGGCTGCCATTGTCGTTGCTTACTTGGATTTGTCAGTCCACCAACACCTGTTTGAGAATTCCGACTGAGCCCATGATGTGTCAAGTTATGTTTCTGCTGTTGAGCTGACACTTGAGTTATTGGGGAAGATGGTGTCAAAGGAGCAAGTGATACTGGCTGCTGTGAATTGGGAAGCTGAATATGGGAACTATTTTGCATAGATGATGATATGGGTGGCTGGGACTGAGGTTGAGCATGGGACATCAATGCATTAGAGTTAGCAAATTGCTGCTGCTGCAAAAGCCGCTGCTGCATTTGCCTTTCCTTAGAAAAGCGAATTGCATATGCTTGCTGTGGTGATCTTGTACCATGACTTGGTCCCTGAGGATGAGGAAGATGATTGCCAAGTACATTAGACTGCTGTGTAGATATTTGATTCTGCTGTTGTGAATGACCTGGATATGTCTGCACAGGTGGAGTCATCTGATTAGAAAAAAGAGAGATTGTGGGACCTGTATTTGAAGCTCTAGCATTATCATTGACCTCTGATGCTTAGGATTGTGGCCATGCTATGAAAAATACACTTTTTATATGATGAAATACTAATACACAGAGACTGCATGAAGGTGCATATTTAATACGTAGGTTGGCAATATCAAAGCACATCTAGGAATTGAAAAGAATTTTGATGTCAATGCACACTTCCTGTTGAGAATACTCACATGTGAGTGTCTCACATAGAAGAAAGAGAAGAAAGAAAACTAACATATAAGCTTAATAGGTTACTCCACCTATTGTCAATTGCTTATAAGATGGAATCTCACTTGGGCTTGTATGTATTCTACCTTTCCTCCTCGTGTAGGCCCTCAGGCTCATTGCAAATTTGACATGGTATTAGAGGTAATAAACATCTTGACTTATTGTTTGCCCCAAAAGGAAGCCCCTCATTTAAGCAACTGGAGAAGGATTGTTTGCATGAAGCAAGTGGCCCAGCAGTATTGTTTGCTCAAAAAGGGGGCCTATTTGACCTCAATCAGAAGTCTAGCCTTAATAACCATTGTTTACGTATCTCTCTAAATTGCCCAAGTAAAAAGGTACTCGAATGTAAGGGGAAGTGTTGAGAATACCCATATGTGAGTGTCCCACATCGAAAAAAAAGAAGAAGACTAACATATAAGCCTAATGAGCTACTCTACCTATCGCCAATTGATTATAGGATGGAACCTCACTTGAGTTTTGTGTGGTCTAACTTTCCTCTTTGTGTGGGGTCATAGGCCCATTGCAAATTTGACACTTCCCTATAGCTACACTTAAAATCTTAACCATAGGAGACAGCGTAAGAAATTATAAAACCACTTTCCAACCAGTGAAATCAATGAAAGACAACTGTCCTTCAACCTCAGTTCACATAAGAAATCATCTCAAAGCCATCCCACTGTCAACAATACATGATTCCATGTTTTACATTGAATTAAGAGGAAAGTTTAAACTTTGAAAATAAGCAATACTTGCTAACACCAGCACAACAGTCAGAGGATCACTAGAAAACTTAGAAAAGGTACTCTAAATTACAATACTTAACTAAGATTAGTCAAGCACAGGTACAAAGGCAGATATTTGCAGAAATGTACCTGCAACAAGATGTATGCAGTTCAGTGAAAGAAGACTTACTCTTGTAACGTGCAAAGTTTCACGGGGTCTGAGCGAATTTCCTTGACCAGACTGGTGCACATTTACAGGACTTGACATCCCAACCATACTAGAAGAAAGCATACTTCCAGAGTTGATCAGAGATGAATGTACTACCTGAAAGCCTGGCCTTGACATGGCCATGCTACGGTTCATTCCAGGCATCATGCCAGTACCATTTCCACCAGGAACTACACAAACACCGCGATCAGCTCCAGGAAGAGAGCCAGAGACAGGCAAGTTTGACTGTTGTAAATTTCTATTGGATAACAATTGATTGTAATGTGGCGTTCTCTGTTGCTCATCAACAGGTAAAGGTCTTCCAACATTGTATCGCCCATCCCTAAGAGTTAGTATCATAATAATATTAGAATAATTAATCAGCATATGAAAACAAGGAAGCCTTAGAGCAACATACAACCTGCCAGGGGTATTGACTGCACCAGATTGCATTGGTGAACTATTGCCGAGGACAATACCAGGGGATCCTTGTATAGGGGAATTTGCACCAGAAGTAGGAAGCATTGATGACACTGATCCTTGATTTGGCATTGCTAAACCACTAACTTGAGATCCTTGATAACCAAGGGAAAGGGAATCTGGGTTCGACGTATTTGCATCAGATAGATCAAGGGGCCTTCATTCAGCCAAAAATAAAAATTGGACATTAAATTGCTTGCACGAGAAAAGCCATTGTTGCGTATGCTAAGAAGTCTTGAAACATGAAACATGGACGCAGAAAGCTTATAAACATGAATGGTAAGCTGAACAAGGCTAAACATGAATATGGATTGAATAAGAAAACTTACGTCAAAACAACTCCACTTAAGATATTTGGGCAAGCTTGTGAAAGAGCAACAGCATGAGAATTATGCACCGCTGCCAGTTGCTTAGGATCCTGGCCATCATTCTTTGGAAAATGCAAATGTCCAAAAATCATAAAAAATAATCATGAAACAGAAAAAGGCCAGCCCAAAAAGAACAAACTTATGATGGTCCAAAGGCTTTAGCCCGAAGGAAATTATATATTGCTAAACATCATGTTTATTAAATTTTTGTCTCGTGGTATCTTTTAGAACTTTGTACTCCACCACAAGAAACATGCTGTTGAAATAAACAAAAAAACACTAGACCTCAAGCCGCATAATTGGAAAAAAAAATACTGAATAAGGAAAAAACCTTACGTACATGCATTCAGTGTTACATAGAATAATGCACAAGTTTGTATAGATAGCCAAAGAAGTGAGTAAAGCAGGTATTGCCAGAGATTGTATTAACTTTTTCATCAGGTTCCAAATATAGACCAAAAGATATCATACACATGGTCCAAAATCAAAAGTATCATTAACAAACCTGACACTTCCTATAATGCTGCTTCTTTCCAATCATAATAATTTTTTCAAAATGGGACTTGAGTGTACCCTCTTCCATTGGCCCTTGCAAACGCTGAAACAACTGTCTAGCACTACCCTGCATAAGATAGCAGTATGAAAAAACACATAAATGAAAATTAGTCCAAGAGAAAAATGGTGTGGACACATCATATACATGTTCATCATTTGAGGAAAAAAGGAAAATAATTGAAAGGAATATCAAATTTTTGCCTTTGGAATGCCAGGCAAGGTTGAAGGATAAGACTGAGACGAGCCTGAATCCTCTGCACTATCAGCACCGTCACCAGCACCTTTATCCATCAATATCTTGTGCCGATCTTTGCATTCTTTAGGCTTGCGAAATATGCACTGGACATACCAAGGAAGAACTAAACTGTGATTGGAATATATGCAATCATATGCTCCACCATGCATGAAAACAAGCCAGATATACGAGTGAAGATATCCTCTACAAAAAATCTTGCAGCACTGAAGAATAAACACTATTTACAAGCAGGTGTATTCCACGTAATTAGGCAACTATCATGGAATTTAAAACACATACTATTTACCTTAAACTGAAGGGTGCTGTTGATTGCATCACTAACAAGTTCCCAGTTAGGACCCATATCATGTACAAGCACAACAAGTGCCTGAGATCGCAAAACAGAGTAATCCATAAATATATTTCTACAATCAAAGACCAACAATATGGAAAAAATGCAGACAGCAAAATAACCTGGTCTTCAAAAAGTGACCACGGGCTTCCTAAACCCGGCTGCCCCACAGATATCTGAACAGAAGATAAAATGCTCAACCTCACGGAAAGAATATGACCAGAGGAAAATAAGCAAGTTGAATAAAGTATTAGCTACCAGAATACAAAAGACTACCTTCAGTATCTTGGCTTTTTTGCCCCTCTCCCGGCCAATAAGTTTCATGAACTTGTGGTTGGACATATTACTCATTTGAGAAGTAACAGGAGAAGGGACAGATCCAGTTATTGGAGCCATGTTGTCGAAGGAATTTTCTAGTGATTGCTTCATTACTTTTGGCTTCTTTGCAGCATGTTGTCCATGCAAACCTTAAACAGAAACAATTGGAAGTATTAAAAACATGAAGGTAAAATTAGAAAAATTTTAGGAGTGAAAAAAAAAAAGATGATGATGATATTCATGTAGTCTGTGACATACTAGGAGGAGATTATCAAGACAAAATAAACCAGCGTAAGACTATCATTCAGATGAACGGCCCAGAGATAAGATTGATGTAAATTTCCAAGGAATGAAAGTTGAGAGCATAAACATTCACCCCCTCTGCGGTTGTCAAGTATGAGATGAATCCTCTGACAGGAGTTCGTTAATTGGCATCAAATATCCAATCCCTTAAGAACGTAAAAGCATAATTATTTATAGGAAGGATCATTTATTCAATCACAACCAAACAAACACAGTAATCAGGCCATAAGAGTCAAGGAAACCCCCCTACCAAAGTACATATCAGTTAAGGTAAGAAAACGGAGGGTGGGATGGTTCCCATGCTTGTATCATCTTTGAACCAACAACATAAAATTACTTGATTCACAACTACAGGAGAAAAACTACAATATGGAAAAGTAAAAAAAAAAACTCCAATATGGAAAAATAAAGGATTTTACCACTGGTTCCATCAGATTCAAATTGATGACCATCCAGCCTCTTTTTCAAATTATCCCTCTGCAATTTAAAGAACACCATCACAATTATTAACAATTTTTGTTATGCTAAAGCTTATTTCATGCCAATTCGATTAAGAAGATGTTGGACAAGCAAAGAAAAATGCAGAGCTGCCTCCACTAGGTATTCAAACGTTTGATGTCATGTAGTCAGAGAAAATACAAAGCACTTTATCAGGGCACTCATCCCCTTCATTCTAAAAGGAAATCGCCAGCCTTGTCTGCCTAGAAGTTTCAGATAGGAAGCACCCAAGAGTACAGTAATGAATATTTAAGGGAACTGCAAGGTCTTTTCAGTGTCTCCATGTCCAAAACAACCAAGACAGATAACTCTTCACAATGGAAGCCTGAAGATTCAGGTAACTATATATGTTCAATGATACACCCCTTTCCGGCAAAATATGTTTTGAATTTTGAAGTACCCTGACTGATTCCCTTTCCAATCTGTACCTAGAGGAACGTTTACTATGCTAACATAAAAGTTGTCTACCTTCCTTATTTTTGCATGATTCGGGGTTTTTGTTGCCAAAAATATCATTATTATCCATTGATTTTCCATTTCTATATGGGCAGGGCATCATGTTAATAGCTTCTATTGGCTAATCATATGCATTTTAACCAATTTGAAATAAAGTTGAAGAAAAAAGTGTGGAGAACAAAAAATTGCAAACCTAAAGTCTATAATGATAAAGTCAGCCACAAAAAAGGCCCAGTTGAAGTTGCAACCAGCACATTAGCTTCAAACATGCCTCAGCATAATTTAAAAAGGGGAAAATGCTTCCACTCTCTTCATCCCAATTACACTTTTAACTTTGAAGGTTGACAAACCACCTTTTCCGTGGGTACAAAGTTTACTTCACGCAGTCTAATAATCAGTATTATATGTATGCACATCTAAATGATATCATAATTGGAAATATAAAGAGCTTGCCTCACTTACCATAACATTTCTTAACTTATGTGCTTGAGCCATGCAAACTCAAAAACTAATATACTTCTAACTTGCAAAAACAAACAAGAAAAAAAAAAAAGAAATTGTTCGTGATCTTCAATAGAGTAGGAAACTTCACAGAAATTGGCAACAAAGAGAATGATCAATGGGTATTATAATGAACATATGCAGGTGCATAAGAGGTCAGAAGACAAAAATGACCAGAGCTAAATCAAATTTGAATTTCCACATGGTATTTACAAGTATGACATATGAAGTAATCACATCCATATTTTCAGAAGAACAGAGATAAAAGGAAAACAAGTTCCTCACCTGCTCACTGTGAACAATAGATTCCAGCTGCCGACCCTGCTCATACGCAGATCCCTGCAACCATGAATCAAGCATCTAAACAAGATATCCAATCAAGGACAAAGACGAATGCACCTAGGTTGAATAAAATCCAAACAATTGTTGAAATTGGACAACTGTTAATGTACCAGATTCTTTGCCTTCTTCTTTTTTGGCTTTGTTGATGCTTCGGTGCAGTTGTGGGGAACTCGTTTTTCAAATTCTCCAACTGACTCAACCTCCATGCTTTTCAGGATTTGGGATCCACCATGCAAAGTACTCTGATCTTCCTGAAAAGAACTAGTATCTCCACTTGATGCATCTGTTTTTGCTGGAGTCTGTCCAACCCCAGGCACTCCAGCACCAAAAGGAATTATAAACCTCTGCCTCGAAGCAGTGCGCATACGTTTTGGTGGAACTGGTCCAACATGCAATGTACTGCTCGACCTTTTCCCCATTAAATTATTTTGTTGACAACCAACTGAATTATGCCCATAAGGTAACTCCCCTCCCAAATCATATGATCTTGAGGAGTATGACTTCATAAGCCTTTTATGTTTCTTTCGGTCATGTTTAGTTGATTTGCTACCTTCAAAGCCTCCATGTAAGGAATAAGTGCTTGTCTCTCCTTCCTCCTCGTCATATGCATTTTCATGATATCCAAAATCTGAATTTTAGAAATGAACTTGTAAAATCCATGAAAATAAGCAAAAAGGGATGTGTCAATAAGAATATCGTTCGATGTTACCTGCTGCTCCATCACACATAGAAGTGTCAACTTCCTCTTGCATGCTACTACCAGTTTTCTGAAAGAAAATAATCCAGACACAAAAAGGACAAAAACATGGGAATCGACAGTTGCAAGTTACAACAGTTGTTCACATCAATCAAGACTGATTATTAAATGAAAATATTGAATGCTAATTGTTGCAATCATAAATTTCTAGGTTTCTCTTCATTTTGCAGACAAAATTGTGTAAATGTATGTTATATGAAAGTCGCGCAAATTTAACTAAAAAATCATTCTCCAATATAATTGGTTTTAAATTATTTTCTGAAACTTAAAGCTCATTAAATTAGTAAATGCAGAAACTGAAGAGATCTTTTTTCACCTTGCAGTGTGACAAACGAGATTCAATGGAGGATCTGTAGGTCTCCATAGCGCCTGCAGGTACTGCATAGAAAAGGCTTTCCTGCCAAGTACAAGGAACAAAAAGGAAATCTTCAATCATTTATAGAAATTGTGCAACTGAATAATTGAACCAAGTACTTAACAGAATAGAGAGACATTGTCTTTGGTCAACTATAAATAGCAAATTAAACTTCTAAGAGCCATATGGAAAGTAGGCTCATACTTCTGTAAACTGATCATCCCATGAAACTTCCATAATTCCCAAATCAGCAACTCTATCAGGAGTTGCGGGAGCTTCAGCTTGCACAGAAGGAACTGGAGAGCTGTGACATTTTAAGAACCTCACAGCATATTCCCGAATCGCATGAGCAAAATTTTTAGTTGGAATTTGTGATAATTGTTTGCATTTTTCCTGCAAAAAACATGGTATTTTGGAACATCTGTAAGTTGTATAATATAAGCTTTAATTGCTATAAATTCCAACAAGCCAGGTAAGGTACAGAACAAATGACTCTTTTAAGCCCATCTCTTAATGTATCTAAAGAACTATCTAAAGCACACATATATGGCACAAATATTCATTCAGTATATGATGTCTTGCATTATAGTGAATAGTTTCCTCCCATACAGAGGTAGCAATGGAATGTAGATATTAATCTAATGAAAGAATAATTATTTCTGCTATGTGGGATAAAACGTAAACATACAGCTACTTGATTAGACAGATATAAGCAAAAAAAAATTCTGTAATCAAATTCTAAACCAAAACCGACTAGCACCTGATGAGGTCCTCCAATCTTGTCCTCAGACAATTCCTTCGGATCAAACCTCCTAGAATCATGTTCCCAATGTTTTACAACACCCCCCTGATTGTCAATATTTGTAAACAACTCCACTGAATGCCAGAACTGCATGACAGCCTTTGCCAGAGTGTAAGCAACCTTTTTTAGCTCCAGCTGTTGATTTTGTGCTCTCAACCGTAAAGTAAAAGCAACCCTTCGACAAATTTGAGCAGCAGCAGTCATCTTCCAAAGACGCTCCTATAAGCACAAAATAAATGATTGACAAATGTAGTGGATAAAACATACTATCATGCTGCTATCTTAAAAATAGAATAATTATTTTCTGAAGGAATGATTTCTACGGAGAACAGAAAAGGTGACTTCATCAAATTTTTGAAATGTATACACATCAACATAGTCACACCTGGGCAAAATCATTTGCCAACCATGCCATTTCTTCAAGAACAAAGTCCCAATGAGATTTCCTACAACCTTCTAAAGGTGTAATACCGATTGACAACTCAGCAATCCTCTGACGCTTAGCCTGTTTGCCATATCAGGGTAATGTTCAAAATTATGTGAAAGAGGAAATACATTTCCATCTATATTTCACATGCAAATCACAATTCAATGGAAATATCAGATAACAACCTCTATAATTCTTGCCTCTTCCAAAATTGAATCTTCACAGGCCCTATCTACCAGTTTTAATTCATTACCAGAACAAGACGGTGACTCAGGAACAGAAGAACTTTTGTCTGCCCGGGTAGGCGCAAGTACATGAAGTTTAGAACAATCCAATGTGCATTGAATTCCACCACAACAATCTCTTTTGGGATTAGAATCATCACCCAATTCATTGCCCACTTCTTTATCAGTCTCAGATATAATGTAAACCTTTTGCTCCACTTCATCATTGTTTGGGCAGTTCACATCATTTTTCAGGTCAGAAGTGATCTGCATTTCTTCCTCAATTTTGACCACAGAACTGTTGCTAGAGTGGTTTTCACGTACAGCAATATTGTTGCGATTGACAGCATTGTCATCATCAACAGCTTTGGCATCATTTTGTTCACTTCCCATTTTATCAACAGCTAAATTTTGTGTTCCATGAAATTCTGAAGTTTGTCTTGTGACACCATTAGCGTCAACATTTTTAACGGGAATAAGCAAATCACTGTCATGATTCACATCTAGACCAATGCTGCTTTGGGTGCAAGAAGACTCTGAATCTAATCCCTTTATTGGGACACCATTTTGACCCTCATTGCAATCTCTTTTTGAGTCACTAAACCCATTCATATGAGCAGAAGCAGTTTCATTCTCATTTTTCCCTGTAACTGCAGGACATCCAGAAGCACCTGCAATTACCAGTTCCTTTCCTCCAACAAAGTTATTTTCCCCACAAGTAATATCAATGTGAGTCTCAACTTTAGAATCTTGATGGTATGGCTTATCCCTTGTAATGTTGGACTCCGTAACATCTAACCCTTCAGGCAGACTACTTTTAGGTGACTCAACTTTGATATCCAAAGCTTGTACACCACCAAGCTCCTTGTTGGACTGCGTTTTGAGAATCTCCACCTTAGGTACCACATCACCGTTTGAGGTTGCAGTTTTCAGGTTAGAAGCAGATGAAATGCTTTGGTCCTTACAATTGTTTGTTTCAGATTTCAACCCCTTGGACTCCCTCGAACCAGCACGAACTTGTAAGGATAATCCAAGCCCACCAGAACTTTGAACAACATCCGTTGAACTTAATCTAGTTCCATCACGACTTGGTCTAGATCTATTC
The DNA here is from genome assembly GCA_025531955.1 of Erythroxylum orinocense. NCBI lineage: Eukaryota > Viridiplantae > Streptophyta > Magnoliopsida > Malpighiales > Erythroxylaceae > Erythroxylum > Erythroxylum orinocense. Next base: position 20,361 of record JANZLX010000167.1, read on the forward strand.
CTCCTAATGTATGAATGAACAATAGCAGAATCTTCTGATTCCTTCACATTTGGAGTCCCATCCATCTGAGAAGACTGTTCTGATGGTGCAACACTATTCCTTCTATTGAAATGCTTAGATTTCCTATCATGTTCAAGTAATGAATTGTCGCCGTTGAAGTTATCAGCACTATTTGGTTCACAAAGTGTAGGCACCAATGGTCTACCGCTACTTTCAACAGAGTCTCCATGAGGTGACTCAGTTATAGCAAAACTACCTTTAGCTTCACTGCATTAACACCATGACACAAGGAAATCGAACAGGTGAATTTTCTTTTGTTCAATTATGCTTTCGTCAACTATAATCCATAAGACTCGACAGCAAAAATGAATATACCTAGTTACAATATGCTCGTTTTGATGATCAGTCAGTGATGTAGATTGGACACTAACTGAAGCTGCATTCCCAAATTTGAAGTCTAGAGGATTGCCACCCTGCAGGTAAGGAAAATTATATAGTTATCACCAACAAATACTATTGAAATTGTCAAGAACAGGAACGAAGAGCATACTTTTTCTAGAAATTCTAGCTCTCTACGCCTTTCCTCTCGAACATCATACTCCTGCCTGTTTACATCAAATAATATTTTTCTTTATCAAGAAATAAAGGTGAACTCAAATTCCATAATATTGGCAAGAGACAAGGAAACTACAGAGCAGTAATGAACACAACAAGATGTGAATATTACCTAAGCTCTGCCTGAGCTTTTTCAATTGCTGCATTGCGCGGAGAGGTTTTGATACCAATACCAACTCCACCTTCAACAACCCCTCCCATGGAATCAACCTCAGCATTTACTATGAAAGGAGATCCTGAACCACATTCATGCATTCCTAATCTGCTAACTACAAGCTTTTGCCTTCCATTGATTCAGAGAACTATCATATTAATGAAGCACTCATTAAAAATTTGATATATATAAATGATAAATCAATGATGAAAAACCACAACGTGCTTTACCCTTCAATAAACTGAATGTTGCATTCACGATAATAATGTAGACAAATCACTTAACTTGAACAAATTTGAATATCAACAATAGATATCAAACAATTAGATGTTTCAAAGTATCACAAGAAAAATGGTATTGGAAACCTATCTTCAGCTTTACAAAGTATGGAGACTATAGCATAAAAAACACTAACATCAATCACCGTGTCAAAGTCCATATTGTATGCATAAAACCATAAAAAGGAATTAGCCACAGGAATTTCAAGCATTAATAAAATCAATGTCTTACAATGTCAACGACTAATGTATGATTTTTCATCTCTTCTTAATTTCATAATAAAGTTTTCTAAGTAAAAGTTTGTGCCCCATACTTGTGTTCATGACTAGGATCACTTCATTAGTGGGAAAAAGACAATTAAGGAATGATGTCTATTGTCCAGACTACAACAGAGGGTAATTACGGTTCAATTTTAACAAACATAAAGAGAATTGTTTTTAAAGAACAAATCACTTGTATCTAAACATTCTCCCCTAATGCATAAGAAAGAGTTTAAAAGAGAGGAAATTGATCAACCAAAAGTTTCAATTTGGTGGGATGAAAAATGGGAATTGAATTGACAGCGAGGACAACTTATGTTAAGTTTTGCTTATTAGATAGGGAACAATAATAAGTTACATATATTGTCCTAGTTTGTTTAGGACTAGGTTTGCCATTGGGTCGGGCTTAAGCACTCGAAAATTTATTTTCAAACATGGGCCCATCTCGAAGCATGATCGGGCTTAAGCCAAGTCTGTTTAATTTCTTTTTTAATTTAAAATTTGAAAACAATGTCATTTACTCAAAACGACATCGTTTTACTAGACATATTCAAGCTTCAAGCCAAATCAAGCTCTAGCAACCCCGAAGCTTGAAATTAGGGGGAAAAAAGTCTAAGCTCAACGCAAAGCTTGATAAACTGGGGTCAAGCCCATGGACTTTGGGTCGGGTCAAGCCATTGTCATCTCTGTTTAGGATTCAAACTATTTTAAAATAAAGAATCCTTTTTAGGATAAAATTCAATTTTGGATATTTTAGAATCTTTTCCTACTAAAATAAAGATTTTAAGAATTATAAATATGTGTGTACTTAACCCTTCAATAACAAGCTACCCTAATTTCTTTTACAAATTTGAGTTTTCAACTAAAAGCTGCAATGCTTTGTCTAATAGTGATTTTTAGACTGGTTCCTCGTTTCCTACCCTCAATTGTTTGTGTTCCTCACTAAATTTTAGTAATTCCAACCTAAAGCTCCAGTAACCAAAACTTTAGATTATAGCCATATCAAAGCCATATTATAAACCTTAAAAACCTAGCGTAAATTTTCAGCAATCAAACCATAAAACCCAACTATATCAAATCTGGAATTTCAACATTCCAAGCTAAAATCCAAACCTGAAACTTGATATACCAGCAGTTTAACATCAACCTTATTTGTCACATTTTGTAAGTTTAGCTACTAGTTAATATTTCTTTTATTTGTCCTACATCAATTTGGTATCACAATTTTGGTTCACAAAGGCAGCACATGGTGGAAAGACAAATAGAAGAATATTCAACAACCTAAACCAAGATGAAATGCTTCTGAATATTACAAAAAAATTAGGCATCAATAATCCTCGTTCACAATGTGCTCCAAAAACCAACTTACATTTAACAATTCAATTCCCATATGAAAACATGTTCGATAATTTTTGGAGACGCTAGATAGCCTTGACATACATTCCCTAAAAGTCAAAGCCCCTACAAATTATGAAAACTGTAAAAGCTGCTGATTTTTATTCAAATGATAAAAAAAGATGTACAGATATTGCTATGCTTATATAGAGCTAGGGTACAAAGTTATAGGAGTCTTCCTAATTAGGAAGACTCCTTATTTGGAAATATCCCTAATATAGCTAGATATTACAGCTAAGGATGTACTATAAGGATAATCCCTTAATTAAGGGACTATCTAATTATTATGGGATTCTATCTATTATTATGGGATTCTCTACACTCCCCCTCAAGTCGGAGCAAAGATGTCTATCATGCATAACTTGCTAATTTGTTCTTCAAATGGTTGTCTGAGTAGCCCTTTTGTGAAGACATCTGCTCTTTGTTCTTTAGTAGGAACAATGGGATACATATGCTTCCATCTTCCATTTTTTCCCTTATAAAGTGCTTATCAACCTCTATATGCTTTGTCTTTTCATAAAGTACTGGATTGTGTACAACATTAATGGCTGCCTTATTGTCGCAATACAACTTCATAGGAGGCTTAATTTCCAAGTTTAACTCCGACATAACTCTTCGGAGCCATAAAACTTCACACACTACTTGAGCCATAGCCCTTTACTCAACTTCTGCACTACTTCTAGCTACTACATTCTGCTTTTTACTCCTCCATGTGACCATATTCCCCCATAGATAGGTGCAGTAGCCTGATGTTGACCTTCTGTCAGTAATGGAGCCAGCATAGTCTGCATCCGTGTAGACTTCTATGCTTCTTTCTTCCTTCTTTTCAAAGAACAACCCCTTACCAGGACATCCCTTTAGAT
>JANZLX010000169.1:19857-36499 GCA_025531955.1 Erythroxylum orinocense
TTCATCACAAGGAACCATGCCTAAATTCCTCATTAAATTTCATTCAATAAATTCTAATTTTCAAGAAAAGGGTCAGGGTCCAACAGACCACAATAAAATGACAAGTGTCACAACACTTGCCACTCACCACTCACGATTTTATTTACCTAAATTAAAGACCATATCATGGTCTTTCACTTGTCATTTTTTATGCATGTTTCTTTTATTCATCTTCTTCATTTTCTTCATCTTCCTCTCCTCCTCACGAGACTCTCTTCTCCAAGCATCAAAGTTGAACCTTGCTTTCTTCCATCACTAACCACTCCAAATAATTACTTATCTTCACTTTGGTGATGAAAACCCAACCTATTCCACCTTAAAAGTTGATGATCGTGTATGTTAGGGGAGCTAGGGTTTCTTGAAGACTCTTGAAGAAGCTTTGGGTAAATCAAGTAAGTAATATACTAATCTTCATAAGCATATATGATGATAGTTAGTGGTAAATGATCATGATAGAGGAGTTGAAATATATGTAACGTTGATGTTGCAATAAATAGATGATGTTTTGTTTTAATGTATTAATGGTATTTATGAGTTGCTTTAAGGGAGGATTGAGAGGCTAATTGGTAATGAATAGTGATGATAGAAGGATGAAGACCTTAATAGTCATAAATGTTTTGTTTTCATATAAATGATAAATCAAAGATCATATCTTGCCTTTGTATATTGATGATCGATATTTCATAAGTTGAGGTTGAGATGATTTTTGGAGATAGAAAGATCATTACGATGATGTGAAAAAGAGTGCAGAAATTTCATGAAGAGATGATAGGCACATGTTTTGTTTTAATGCTTAATCACATAACTTTTAGGGTAGTTGTTATATGGATGAATTAAATTGAGGCTAAAACTAAAGAAAGGAAGCAATGTGGTGTCTTGAAATGAGAAGAATTAAGGTGATATTTAGAAGTGAAATGAAAGTGGAAATGAAATTAAACATGTGCAGAAAGTTGATGAAGAATGTATATATATGTATGTTCTGTTTTTAGTGTTCATGATCAATCATGAACTATAATTTGTTTATGGTTGATATTGAGTTGAATGGACTTAAGAATGATGCGTATATGAGAAGTAATTAAACTAGAAATGATAGCCAAGCATAAGGTGATGAACGTAGTAAGTAAAGAGTTAGAAATCTGGAAAATAAGGATGCAATTGGATAGATTTTGGGGCAAGAGGCATAAATTTTGCTGTCGATCTCAGATTGAAGTCATTTAAGTATGCTTTCGAAGAAGACTTTGATTTCTACAACTTCTATGAAAACCCTAATGAGAGAATTTGCCGTCTAAAGGGTCAAAATTACACATTTTTGTAAGTGACCCATAAAGGTCCGCCCAGTAGACATGATGTCCCTTTAAACAGACATAAGCAAAGCTGGAAAACTTGAGAAGATCCACCTAGTAGACATGAAGTCTGCCCAACAGATATTCACTGTTTATTTTGACTTAATTTAGGCTTGAATGGAGCTTGAATTGAACCTAGAATGATGCTTGGATTAAGTGATTAAATGTGTGATATGTTTGAAGTGATAATAGAAGTTATAACTTAGTGAATGAATTGATGATATCAAAGTACCAAAGGCATAAGTGTAATGGGAATGAAGATGTTCATATGATTATAGTTATGATTCAAAGTAGTTGAATAATATGTATTAAGTAAATGTGAATGAGAATTGGGTATTATGAGAGCATATAATGTTAGAAAAGAAATGACGAGAAATTGAGTTATGATATAAGAATAACCTAGACACATACAAAGGATAAGGATTAAATGGTAAGCTTAAAAGGATCATGTACAAATGAAGTGTAAACCTAAGTTTAATTAGACGTATATGATTTATGAAATGTGAATGAACATAAGATGTGAATTTAGGTAATATACCCGGGATTGTCATTAATCATGCATTATACACAACACATATACATATGTATGTGATTGAGTATTCATAATACTGTGCAATTAATAATATGTGTGCAATGTGTGTATTGCATAATGTTGATGTGCAGGATAAAATGTCTGCATCTAGACATTTCTAGATCATAGAAGTCAATGCTAATCTGGAGTGTACTGTGAGTTGACCTAGATAATCTTACTTTAAATGATTGTCCTGTTTAAATTTTGTATTGAATGATTATGTGAATTTGATTGTCCTAATTCTGGACATTGAATATCTGAGGCGTTTGATGCATGAGTAATGTTGGAAGTACTCATTGAATGTGAATTGAAGTGACTATGTGTTTTCTCAACTTAAATGTTGAATGTCAGAACAAGGTCCGATGACATGTGAAAGTGAATGTGTAAAGTGAATGTGTAAAGTGAAATAAAGTGACTGATTGATCTTATGTGATTGATGCATTTCATTACTTGAATGCATGAAAATATAAAGACTATTGTGACTAGAATAGCCAACAACAAAGAGCTCAAAGCTCAAAAAGTGAAAAAGAGCTTAAAGCTCATAAAGTGATTAAGAGCCAAAGGCTCACTATGTACAATAAATCGTGTATCCCCAATGGATAAGGGACAGTTATTAATGAGCCCAGTATCCACATTGGATACGGGACAGTTACAAGCACTCGATCACAACAATAATAAAAGAAAGTGAGTCTCATAAGTATTCATATACATTTAATATGTATGTTTGAGCAATTGAAATGTATTGTTGAATTGTGCCGAATGAGAAATGTGAAAATTGTGAACAAATGAGTTTTGTGGTGCTTCTTCTTAATAAATAAAATCATGTAAGTTATGTGATTATATGAATTGACGTGTTATGTGATTGGGTGAGCCATCGAGGATGGTCTACTCACTGAGTTTGCAAAACTCACCCAAAATTACAACATTATTTTTCAGGCTTAAAGAAGATCTCCAATTAGACAAATTGGAGTCTAGCCACTGCATTCGAGCAAAAGATAAAGGTCAGGATCAGTTCGCGATGTATTTCATTGTTTTGTATCAAAATATGTAGTCAGAAGTATTGTACAATGTGTATGCGAATGACTTTGTAATGTAATGACATTATAACTACAAGTGTTTTGTATCTGTAATGGGCGTGGCTATTGAATTGTTGATGATATGTATATTGTTTGTAACACTATGATTGAAAATGTTTATGAAATAAAAATACAGGCCCAATTTGATCAGTGGCTTTCTATAATATGCGTGTGATTTATGAAAATTTTGTAATGAGCTTCGATTGGTTGACTATTCTAGCATGACACCCTTGTAGAGTATGTTCTTAAATACCGTCGATATGTTCAAGGATATGCCTTATGAGAGTGAGGTGCTACAATTTGGTATCATAACCCAGATTTAATATCTTACATGGGCATTTTTCGAAATATGTGTCAAGATACATGCATTTTAGACATGTCATAGCAGGCAATAGCAACTGATCCTAGTCTGAGTCACACGTATGAGCATTTGTTAAAATTTTGAGCTAATAGAAATAGTGAGAAGAATGATAATATATTAGAATGTGAGAAAATAAAATTTTGTGGATATTTAGAAATGAGAAATAGTATATGGTTAGGTATGATAGATAAAGATTCAACGCAATTGTATTGGTGGATGTATTATTGAATATGACATCAATATTATGCTGTGGTGATATATCCTCAAATGTGATATAGATGTGAATGCATTGTCGTGGATTGTTTGAGGAAAATAGAGATATAAGTAGAAATAATGAGATTAAAGTATACAAGCATAATGGAATGAAAACAAAAATTTATTATGACCTTAAAAAGATGAATTTGGAACTGAAATGGTTGTTTGATTAATGTGACAAGAGTTATGATCCACCATAAGAATATGTTAGCAGAATTGAGATCAGAATTTCAAGATGATTATGCATCTATAATTCCGAATTGATTGTGAACCTACGTATGTATAAAAATAAAATGGTAATTGGAAGGTGAGATAATGATAGCGATATATGTAAAAGTTGTCAAGGTTAAGCTTTTTTAGTACATATCTAACAATGGGATCACCATGACAAGTGAGAATATTGAGCACATATATATTATATGTGTGGAGATGATATAGGAAGCAATCTATGACTTATTAAATACTTGTTAGTCATAGTTCCCATAGTTCAAAGTCTAAGATGAATTGGAGTAACACATGAAAGTGCTTATAGTGACCAATCGGAGATAGATTGAGATTGTTAATGATGTTGCTATGTGTGATGAATTCGAGGAAAAAGAAGAAGGGCACGAACATGGCATAGTCCCCACAATCGAGGACAGATGCAAAAGGAGAATTGTTGTCCAGAATCAAATGAGATTAAGGTATCTTTAGCATAAGTTATTAATTTGTAAATTTTCATAAATACATCTCTACATAAGATGTAATGAGCTCGATGGTATATACCAAGGTATAAGAGTAAATGAATCTACTTAATGCTTTACTGAGCCTTATTATAAAGGATATTCTGATTATATAGGTTATGATAGAAATCGATCTTATTGAGACATTATGAATAGTTAAAATTGATCTTTTTGAGGTACTAAGAATGGCTGATAAGCAATGATGAAAACAGTTGATTGATAAGGATTACATGAATAGTATTGATAGTAGCAAGAAATCTTTTTTCGAAGAAGAATTTCACCGAATTAGGTTAAGTAGACCAGATGGTTTATTTTTAAGAATAATCAATGAAGGAACATGTCATAAATGAATATTTAATTAATCAAAAGTGATTATTGGAGTCCCATTTTTAACAGAGACTCAAGAATAAGAGGTAAAATATGCCACTGAGAGTGTATGCATTTTGTTTGATGTAAAGTATCCATCTATATGATTGAATTCTTGAATTTGAGGAGACACTATCGCTAAGCTGAGGAGAACATAGGTCCACACTATATTCTATGTAAATATGTTCAGGGGATACAAATTAGATTTGATAAATGTGTTACCAACAAAGGAAGTTAAGATTGCAAATAAATTTAAATGTGTGGAGAAACTAGTATGAGTGGACAGAAATTAGAATACGCCAATGTCAAATCAGAGGAAATTGAATGAAAGGAGAAAATCATTCAAGAAAAGAAGTCAATTGGGAAATCAAAAAAAATAACATGAGACAATATTACCTCATTGAGGAATTTATTACTTAAGGAATTACGAGAACTAATTATGGGCATATTGAGTTTTGGCAATATTTGTTTGAGTTAACAATGCCCCCAACAGTATGATGGTATTAAAGAATAAAGTGTCCCAATTTTTCTTAGATCAATTAGTGACTATGATCATTGATGATATATTGAATGTATTCGAAAAGTTGAAAAGAATAGTTTGAAGACTTGAGGTAAATCTTACATATCATAAGGATAGAAACAATTATATGCCAAGTTCAATAAGAGTGAATCTTAGCTTGATTAAATAAAATGTTAGGTCATATAGTTTCTGAACATGGCATATTGGGAGAGCCAAAGAAAGTAAAGGTAATGATGAACTAAGAAACTCCAAGGAATACATATATATATTGGATCTGGAGTTTTCTAGAATTAGCTGGAAATTAAATACTACCAGAGGTTGTCGAAGGGTTTTTACTGATCTTATCCCTTTGACAAAACTTCTGAGGAAAAATGTGTCATTCAGATAGATTGCAATATTTAAAAGAATTTTAAGGAATTAAAACATTGATTGATTATAACACTGATGTTAATTATATCATTTGGATTTGGAGATTTTGTAGTATACAATGATGTTTCGTACAAGAGATTAAGATGCAATCTATTGTAGCATAATAAAGTGATTTTATGTGCTTATAGACAATTAAAGTCCCATGAGTTAATTATTTGATACATGATTTAGAACTTGCTGCAATAGTAAGTACTTTGAAAGCTTCGAGACATTATATGTACAATGAAATGTTTTGGATATATATAACTATACAGATCATTTAAGTTTGAGGTAATTATTGAGTTTGAAAGGATTGAATATAAGGCTGAGACAATGAATAGAGTTACTTAAAGATTATAATTGTACAAATGAGTAATATCCTGGTAAAGTTAGTGTATATATGATGCATTGAATAGAAAATTCAATAAAGGAATAACACAAATCCAGATATTGAGGTTACCAAACCTAGTGCAATAAAGAGCATAGAATATTGAGTTAAATTTAGGGCAAAATGAAGTATTATTAGCTACATTGAAATTTAAGATCAGTTTCACATGAAAGGATTAACAAAACCCAAATTGAGGATTTAGAATTTATAAACCTTACTAAGAAATTGAAAATGAATCCGAATTTTGAGTTTGAATTGAGAAATGATACTTTGTGATTGAAAAAAGAAGTATGTGTACCCGATATTGATGATTGAGCAAAGAGATTATTAGAGAAAGCACAAAAAATCAACCTAAGCTATACATCCTAGTAGGAATACGCTGAAACAGTATTTAACGACTAAGAATGTAGAATCAAGTGACTGAATGTTTGAATTACCAACAGTCTTAAATGTTGGAGACATACTTAGAACTTATATTTTTGAGTTCATAGAAACATGAGGTCAATGTATAGTTTTAATTGACTTTAAAGCATAATAACCATTATCACAGTGATATCATTAGAATACCGTATATGGCGTTATACGACAGAAAGAGTCGTTCGCCTTTATATTTGGATGAATAAGGCATAAAAATGCTTGAAGGCTAGAATTGATTTGAGACAATGTTGATAAGTGAAATTGATCTGTGTTAGAAATTAAGTGATTCAAGAAAGATAAATGAGTTAGGTGGATCAACACCGAAGATATGGGATATAGTGAGATAGACATATGAGTTAAGTGTATTAACGTTAAAGAGATGTGAAATATTAAGCGAAAGATGAAATATTTTGGAGAGTATTACCATGACAAGGTGTGCTTAAGTTAGAAAAAAGGGGGAGCTAAGCCCGACATAAATTGGTCCCTATGAAATTATTGTGAGAATAGGACCATTGACTTATGAGTTAATATTACCAATAAAAGATGTTTCATATTCACACAGTGTTACATGGATATGTTTAGGAAATATCGTTATGATCCGATATATGTGTTATTGAAACCGGAAGTGAAATTGTGAGTAATCTGAAATAGATTAAGGAAACAAATAAAATAGTGTGATATCAAAATAAGTACTTAACAGGCTGAGTGATTCCATTGACTATAGTCAAGTGGAAAAAAATATTCGAGTGATGAACCTAAATGGGAAACGAAGGAGAATATGAGGAAACAATACCCTTGCCTTTTTTATCATTCAGATAAGAATTTCGATGGTGAAATTTATTAAGGGGGAAGAATTGTAACATTTTGTTTTCATACTGAAGGTTAGAACCCTAGATTTTTGTAAATGAGAAATAGCAATGAGAGATTAGGAAATGCACTTCATGCTCAGGCATAACATAGTACAAATACACATATTATTGCACATATTACAATGAATTATTCATGCACTCATTTGACATTTTCCAGGTATAAATGATTGTTTTAATGTGATTATGATATGGATAGTGAACATTTTGCCTTAAAAATTGATCTGGTGAATTAAATTATTGATTTAGAATTTTTGGTGAAATTTGAGTATTTTCTAAAATTATGGGTATTTTTGGACTAGGAACAATGTCAAGTCGTAGAACAATTATAAATGGCAATAGAAATAAATGTCAAATGGCAGTGAAAATTAGTGATAAGTGACATTAAGATTTACTGGCAAATGTCATTGAAAATGTGGAGACAATTGGATTAGAAATTGGAGACAAAGGGTCTAGCTTTTTAAAAGAGCTAATTGGAGACCATAATAAAATGACAAGTGGCAAGTGACAAGCGTCACAATACTTGCCACTCACCACTCACAATTTTATTTACCTAAATTAAAGACCATCTCATGGTCTTCCATTTGTCATTTTCGATATATGCTTTTGTTCTTCATCTTCTTCATTATCTTCATCTTCCTCTCCTCCTCATGACACTCTCTTCTCTAAGCATCAAAGTTGAACCTTGTTTTCTTCCATCACTAACCACTCCAAATAATTACTTGTCTTCACTTTGGCGATGAAAACCCATTGATCCAATGTTTGTCTATGGGTTATTCCCTTGGAAATAGAATCAAAAATTTAATTCCAAAGATTGCAATATGGAATGCAACCTCGGGTCGTCTCACTTAATCAAAACCTAATGCAATGGATCTAAGATAGCCTAATTATCATGAAATGCAGTTAAATTGGTTAGGATGGAGGTTTTTGATCTTTAAGAAATATAACTAAATTGAGCTAATTGAAAGAAAAGTATATAAAAAGGTATTTTTGGATTTTTGGGAACGGCAATTGAAAACTCAAACGATGATCAAATATGATAAAATCCTCTTGAAAAATGAGTTTTGGCTATCATAGTTCAAAACAAATCCTTTTGGGAGCAAAAATCACTAAGTTTTCAAATGATAAACCTTAAAGAACTCTTTAAGTCCAAGGTTTTAATCAATGAACTCCATTTCTTAAAACCTTGTTGAAAGCATCTTAGTGTATGTAATGGGTAAGTTAATGCAAGTGGTCAATTGGGATCAAGCATCATCTCAATATCAAACACAACTAGGCAAATAAAAGAGAATTAACACAATCACCAAAATAACATATATGAGACTTCATATATTAAAGCTCCAAGTTCTACATCAACAAATCCCATAACACAATACATTGTTCAACACTTGATTAAACTATAATCAACAAAATCCAACTACAAAGCATAAATCCTAACTAAGAAGTTCATAACAATGTAGTTAAACATAACAATGTAGTTAAACATGAATAAACTACTCCCCTTTGAAGCCCATTGAACTCAAGTCATCGCTACATCTTCAAGAGGAAATGGTGCCTAACCAAGCATCTCTTCGGGAGAAATCACAATTGTAAACCCACCAATGGCATCCATGGCAGCAGTAGCAGATGATGAAGGTGATGATGAAAAATGGAAGGCAAATGATGGATGAAGGTCAAGTTTTGTGAGAGAGATAAGAGAGTGTGCATATGATGTATGTCGTCGGCTCTTCTTTTTATAGTGTATTCGCTTTCGCCTTTTAACCTAATTTAGTAGGTTTTTAAATATAGGGTCGGTGGGTCGGGTCAAACAGTGAGTGATTTTTCTAAATATGGTTTAGGTTTTCGACAGTTCGCCATGGCGACAGACAAGTTTGTCGCAGCTTACTTTTCTCGAAAGGTTTTGCCTCTACGCTGGATCCTTTGCCGCAGCAAAAGAATTAATCTTCACCGCGGTGAACTGAAAGTTTTGCTTGGATTCTTTGTGTTTCGCCGCGGCAATAGATCTCTTTTGCCACGGTGAACTTTTTCTGTAACGCCTGTCCTCTTGTTAACTTCATTTCAACACATTGACTCCCTTCTCCTTGAGGTTCCTACAATCAATAATAGCAATTTGTAGTATCAATTGTTCTCAGAAAAATTAATTGGTGCAATTAATTCCAATTTGTAACAATTTTTACTATCAAATTTCATAAAAAAAACGGTACACACTCAAGGGTTAGTTTAAGCATAAAATCAAGAATTAGGAGTCAAAAGTATAGTAAAAGCCATGAAAGTGTCGCCAATTTATATCATAAACTTGGGCTCAACCACCCATCCTATTCCACCTGAAAAATTGATGATCGTGTATGTTGGAGGAGCTAGGGTTTCTTGAAGACTCTTGAAGAAGCTTTGGATAAATTAAGTCATATATTAATCTTTATGGCCCTATTAAATAAAGCATATATGATGATAGTTAGTGGTAAATGATCATGATAGAGGAGTTAAAATATGTGTAACATTGATGTTGCAATAAATAGATGATGTTCTATTTTAATGTATTAATGGTATTTATGAGTTGCTTTAAGGGAGGATTAAGAGGCTAATTGGTAATGAATAGTGATGATAGAATGATGAAGACCTTAATAGTCATAAATGTTTTATTTTCATATAAATGATAAATCAAAGATCATATCTTGCCTTTGTATATTGATGATCAATATTTCATAAGTTGTAGTTGAGATGATTTTTGGAGATAGAAAGATCATTATGATGATATAAAAAGAGTGCAGAAATTTCATGAAGAGATGATATGCACATGTTTTGTTTTAATGCTTAATCACATAAATTTTTGGGTAGTTGTTATATGGATGAACTAAAATGAGGCTAGAGCTAATGAAAGGAAGCAATGTGGTGTCTTAAAATGGGAAGAATTAAGGTGATAGTTAGAAGTGAAATGAAAGTGGAAATGAAGTTGAACATGTGTAAAAATTTCATGAAGAATGTGTATATGTATATGTTCTGTTTTTAGTGTTCCTGATCAATCATGGACTATAATTTGTTTATGGATGATATTGAGTTGAAATGGAGTTAAGAATGATGGGGACATGATGAGTAATTAAACTAGAAATGATAGACCAAGCATAAGGTGTTGAATGTAGTACGTAAAGAGTTATAAATTTGGAAAATAAGGATGCAATTGGATAGATTTTGGAGCAAGACGCATAACTTTTGTTGTGGATCTCAGATTGAGGTCATTTAAGTATACTTTCAAAGAGGACTTTGAGTTCAACAACTTCTATGCAGACCCCGAGGAGAGATTTTGCTGTTTAAGGGTTCAAATTTTCACATTTATGTAAATGGCCGGTAAAGGCCCGCCCAGTGGGCATGATGTTCCTTCAAACAGACATGGTCAGAATAGGAAAGCTAAAAAACCCGAGAAGGTCAACCTAGTAGACATAAAGTCTGCCCAACGGATATTCACTGCCTATTTTGACTTAATTTAGGCTTGAATGGAGCTTAAATTGAACCTTGAATAATGCTTGGATTAAGTGATTAAATGTGTGATATGTTTGAAGTGATAATGGAGGTTATAACTTAGTGAATGAATTGATGATATCAAAGTACCAAAGGCATGAGTATAAAGGGAACGAAGATGTTCATATGAATGTAGTTATGACTCAAAGGAGTTGAGTAATATTATTATGTAAATGTGAATGAGAATTGGGTATTATGAGTGCATATAATGTTACAAAAGAGACATCGAGAAATGGAGTTATGATATTAGAATAACAAAGTGTTCTTGAGGTGTAAGCCTAAGAATAACTTAGACACAAACAAAGGATAAGGATTGAATGGTGAGTTTAGAATGATCATGTACAAATAAAGTGCAAACCTAAGTTCGATTAGACTTATATGATTTATGAAATGATAATGAGCATAAAATGTGACTTTAGATAATATACCCGGGATTGTCATTGAGTATGCGTTATACACAACACTTATACATATGTATATGATTGAGTATTTACAGGATTGTGCAATTAATAATGTGTGTGCAATATGTGTATTGCATAATATTGATGTGCAGGATAAAACGTCCGCATCCAGACGTTTCCTGATCATGGAAGCTAATACTAATCTGGAGCGTACTATGAGTCAACCTAGATAGTCTTACTTTAAATGATTGTTCTGTTTAAATTATGTATTAAATGATTATATGAAGTGATTGTACTGATTCCAGACATTGAATGTCTGAGGCATTTGATGCATGAATAATATTGGAAGTGCTCATTGAATGTGAATTGGACTGACTATATGTTTTCTCAAGTTAAATGTTAAATGTCGGACCAAAGTCCGATGACATGTGAAAGTGAATGTGTAAAGTGAAATAAAGTGACTGATTGATCTTATGTGATTGATGCATTTCATTACATGAATACATGGCGACATAAAGGTTGTTATGACCCGAGTAGCCATCGAGAAAGAGCTTAAAGCTCAAAAAGTGAAATAGAGCTTAAAGCTCAGAAAGTGATTTAAAGGCAAAGGCTCACGATGTACAATGAATCCTGTATCTCCAACGGATAAGGAACAGTTATTAATGAGCCCGGTGTCCACAATGGATACGAGACAGTTACAAACACTCGGTCACAACAATAATAAAAGAAAGTGAGTTTCATGAGCATTACATATACAATTAATATGTATGTTTGAGTGATTGAAATGTATTGTTGAATCGTGCTGAATGAGAAATGTGAAAATTGGGAACAAAAGAGTTTTGTGATGCTACTTCTTGATAAATAAAATGATGTGAATTATATGATTATATAAATTGACGTGTTATATGATTGGGTGAGCCATCGAGGATGGTTCACTCACTGAGTTCGCAAAACTCTACTCACTGAGTTCGCAAAACTCACCCCAAAATTGCAACATTATTTTTCAGGCTTAAAGAAGATCTCCAATTAGACAAATTGGAGTCTAGTCGCTGCATTCGAGTAAAAGATAGAGGTCAGAATCAGTTCGCGTCTGCATTTGTATTTTTATTTTTGTATCAAATTGTGTATTCCATAATGGTTGTACCTCGGTTATTTGAATAATTCTATTTTGTAACGACTTTCCAAATTGGAAATGTGGTAAATGAGATTGATCAATAAGTGTAGTAACACTCGTGAATAAAAATGTTTATGAATAAAGTGGGCCCAATTTGTTTATTAATTTTTTGTAATATGCGTGTGATTTATGAAAATTTGTATTGAGTTTGATTGACTAATTATTCTAGCATGCCACCCTCATAGAGTATGTTCTCGAATGTAGTCGGTATGTTTGGGGATATGCCCTATGAGAGTCAGGGTGCTACAACTTTTATCCATTATGTAAAGTTATTGTATTCACATTTTCTCTCAAATTTAGTGTCATATATCTAGATAAAATACCTAGCTTTTTTATTTTATGGAGCGCAACCTCATTTGAAGTGATGAATTTAATAAGGAAATCCTCAAGACATTGATAATCCTTTTGTTGATGCTATTGTAGAAATTTAGATGAAACACAATTGTTCCATACATAATCTTAATAATTTCTCCACTCTAGATTATAAGTATTCTTGTATATAAAGTTTTAAGGCTAGTTGTCCTTGCAATTTGCATGTTTCCATATATAGTATGGTGGATGACATTCGTGATTAGGGAGGTTACCCCTACAAATGTCATTACATGTCATAGATATTGAGTGAGCTTTTGAATACATATCACTATATCTCTCGTTCCAAGCTTCCATAACTACCATAAATGATGGTATTCCATAGTCAAAGTTTTAGATTTCATACCATATCAGCAGAAAAATGGTATGAAACCATCGTATTTCGTATCAACTGGTTCACCAGTATTTAAAATACTAGGCAAATACCGGCTAGTACTATGAAATTCAATTAATTCAAGAACCTAAATGTAAAAAACATTATAAATTGAAATGCAACAAATAACTTTAGGCAAAAGTAATCACTTAGACAAGAAGCCACAACAGTCCTAGTCAGTAGCTGCCGCAGCCCCTGCTTTTCGTGTTTAAAGACAGTAGCCTCCTCGCAGCCATTGCAGAGCCCTCATAGCTTGCTGCAGCTCCCCACCAACTAATAACCTCCCTACAGCCCCCGTCCGCAACTACAACAGCCTTTCAAGTTTTCTAGTTTTTCTCTTATTTCTTCCTTTATTTCCCAATCCATCGTCATCTATTGTCCACTTCTACTCTCTAACCCTGCTTTAAGCTCCTCCTCTGCTACAATCTTGTTGTTGAGATCATAAAAGTTGATCCAAAGAACAAAAATCCTTCGTACCCTCCTCTTAAAAAATTGGATCCATGCCAACAATACACTAACCCATATAGCAAGATCATTATAAGCAAAAAGCTAACATTTCTCATTACATATAGAACCCCTTTAAAACCATTGAATCCTTTGAGTATTGATTCAATCCCAACCTTCTTATCAAAATGCAGTGACAGAGGTTAGATTCTCATTTCCATTATGGCTCTATTCTCCTCTTCCAATCCCACAGCCTCTCTTCAACATCGAGAAATTGCTCGAATTATTTGTTTCAAGATGTGATCTTTTTATGTGAAAAAAGTTTTTGATTTAAAATACTAGTGTGCTTTTATAGAAAGTATAATAAATAACAGAATTTGGAATGTGTGTGTGTGATGTTAGAGGCTTGTGGATGTGGTTGTGGATGGTCTGTAAAATGTGAATTATAAGGGACTATTTTACAATTTTAAAAAAAATTAGGGACTATTTTATAAATAAAAGTTTACCTGAAATAGTACCTAATTTTCACCGGTACCAGTCTAATACTATACCATAACCAAATTTGGTACCGATATTGATATGATATTCATAATATTAACTATATTCCCCTTATAAATAATGTCCTCTCCATCCTTCGATTATGTTTAGTGGCTATGAAAATAAGCCCAAATTTGTAAAAATAGGCCACAAATATAAAATCAAGAAAGAGATCTCTATGGATAAATAAATTAATTAAATATAAAAAGAAAATAAAGGGAAAATATGAAGGAAAAAAAAGACTAGATTAACAAAATTCAAGTTTTCTTACTATCTTAGTCTTTGAGAATGCTGTCAAAAACTTGATGATGTGATTTACTTTTAATGCTAGCACACAATGCAGTAGTAGGTAGTGGTGAGTATAGATCGATTTCACTAGGACTAGAATTACTAGTAATTACCATCTTTCTATTATCTAATCTAACAAATTATCATGCATATGATTTATAAAATTCAAAATTATTATGGTGCGTATGATTTACAAAATTCAAAATTAAAACAATAATCTAAAATAAATAACATATTTAACTAACTATAACAAAGATTGAATTAAGAAACATTTAAAGAAAATAGTGGTACTTGGAATTCAAATCCCCCTAAGACTTGTCACAAAATCATGATTTCACTAATCAATTCAATATATAGTTCATTAAACTATGTAAATTCCTCAATTATATTAATATCTTTCTTAAGACTATTAACACCTATCCCTATGTTAATTAAATGAAATCTCTTTCTAGTTAAAATCCATATAATCGCATTAATCATTTTATGAATTTTACTATTAGGTTTGAAATCCAAAAGATTTATGTCAATCTACCTCTAGGTTTGTATGCAATTCCTTTCAATTATGTTAAATCTATTCATACAGTGAATTTATCGATTTCAATTGCATGAAATCACACATGAATCAATATGCTAGTAATATTAATTCAAGAATAATTAAAAACAAATAATTAAATCTCAATAAAACTAAAGAAAGAATTAAATTTAAAAAATCACATCAAGGTCTAGCTTAGGTTTCATTTAATCTAAGTACCAACAAAGGTTTAGTTTCTAATCATAGAAGACATAACATCAAAACTAAAGGAAAACTAGAAAATCAAAAGAAACATGAAGAAATCCCTTTTAATCTTCATATAATCTACTTTAGATTGATGGTAATTCACTCCAAATGTGTTTCCTTATTTGTTCTTCATTCTTTATATCATCCTAGGCCAATAATTTGTGTTCTCCCAAGCATTCCTTGAGCCTCTCTTCAGCCTCCTCCTTTTTCTCTTAGTTTTATGCTTTTATAACTAAAATTAGGGTTTCTAGAGTAGACATAATCACCCACACAGTCATGTGCATGACCATATCCCTTCATCTCACTTTAATTCTTCAAAAATCTTGTAGAAATAGAATTTTAGGAAGTTACACAATATAGGACACAGTCGTATCCACCTTCACACAATTCTATCTCTCAAGGATAGCTTTAATCCTTTGATTTTTCTTCCTCAATTTCTGCTCCTTTGGACCTTTAGAGGCAATTAAGACCTAAAAACATAATAGGAATGAATTAAGTACTAAAAACAAAAAAAACAACTCTCAAATAAACAAACAAAATAGACTAGACATAGAATTAGAATTATAGTCTACTAAGCATTTGATATGTATCACCTCCCATATTCTTTACCAAGTTATGGTCTTATAAATCAAAACCAAACTATAAATACTTTATAGGCTTGCTAAATCTAAATAGGTCGAACCCACAGTCCCCATCCATTATTTTATTGAGTCATTTGGATGAGGTTGCTCGAAGAATCTAGAAGCATATATGCTCTACTAGTTTAGGGGTTGATTTCATTAGGGAAGTGATGGTTTCTCACCTTTAAATCAAAAACCAAACTACACTTGAATTATCCCAAATGTGCTTGAAATAAGATTATGGATTTGGGTCATAAAAATGTGTCTTGGTCATAATTTGGTTGGCCGATCATAATAGGAGTTGTTTTGGTTTATATAATGAAGTAATACATGTTTTTCGTGCTCTAATATTTATTTTTTTAGAAAATAATAAAATGTTTGTGAGAATATAATTCTTTTGCTACATTGTTTGATTGATGTGAATAGGAGTCTTGTGGGCTTTATCTTCTAATTGGTGGTTAAGTTGAACTAATGATCTTTTATTAACATCCATTTATGGCTTAAACTTGGAAACAATATAATGAGCTTTTATGGTATAAATTACATATACTATTTTAGGAAATATTTCTTGAATTTTGAGATAGTGAAATTGTAACATCCCGTTACTGTTTGTTACTGTAGCAAGGGTATTTTGGTAATATTGGGTCAGACTGATAGGTTTCATCGCATTTATTGATTGAGCATGTTACTGACCTCTGATCACGGAGGAATAGGTGTCTTGCATATGCATTTATTTATAGGTACATGCATTCATGATTTTCCGGCATTTTTAATTGTAAGTATGAATTGATCGGATTGTGAACTGGAAACTGA
>JANZLX010000171.1:23044-34258 GCA_025531955.1 Erythroxylum orinocense
CGATTCTTTGACATGCAAATATGAGTAGTTCATGTAAGAACCAAATACACTTAAGTTAATGTCAAAGAAACTAACCTTGTTAAAGCCAGTTTTGCTACAAAACACGATCGATTTCAGCTTCATCCGGTTGCTATCGTCTTCGGCCATAACCCCCAAAGTTCTTCAATCATCATCTTCAAAGCACTCAAGCAAGTAAACCTGTAACAGACAAGTACAAATCATTCTCAGAGCCCATTGAAGGTACACGGACATGCAAAGTCAACAACTTTAACCGAGCTAAAACTACAATATCACGGCCAGATTTGAAACTACCTATCAACGGTGTTTTTGGTGGTGGTGATAGGTACTGAAACCACAACATCACGGCCAGATCTGGAGAAGAGGGAAAAAATAGAGTTGATTTTGGTGTGATGGAGGCATCTGAGCAGAGAGAAGAGAGAAGATAGAAGCGACGATGGAGAAGAGAGAAGACAGAAGCGGCGATGGAGAAGAGAGAAGACAAAAGCGGCGATGGAGAAGAGAGAAGAGAGAAGGCAGAAAAGAGGGAGAGCACGCGTTTTAATCCAGTTATCAAATAACCGATTTGACAGAAAACCAGCCGGTTCTCTGATAAACCGGCCGGTTTTTAAACTCAAGGGTTATTATCTAAAACCGAACTAGACACAAGACCGGTTCAGACCATTTTCGGTCGGACCGGCCGGTCCGGTCCAATTTTTTAACCCTTGGTTTTTATCGTCTGAATTAGGGTCAAACCTAATAGCGAAATTCATAAATCGGTAAAGTCATCATAAAAACTTTAACCTAAGGAATTTTGGTTAATAAGACCAGGATTAGTTGTTAGTAGTCTCGAAAAAGTTATTAACATAAGGTAAGAATTTCCACAATCAAATAGTCAATAAAACAATTGCATAATAAAAAGTTAATTATTTAAGGGTTTTAAAGGGATTTATTACCTAGACACTAAATTTTTATATTGATTATTTTCTAAGCAATTTTCTTTGTTCTCTGCTCGTTATTGGTTCGTATTTCATTTTATCTATTTAAGTATTATTTTTAGTTAAAAACCTCCAACACTCAATTTGTAGACCAGATAATAGGATAATGGTAATTACTAGTAATCATTTTCTTTGCAGGATCGACTCGTAGTTGCCTATGCTAGCTATAACTATATCGTACACTTGTGATTAATTCAACATTGACAAACTTAAAATTAGTCAATCACCTAACTATCAATATCTCATATGTGTCATATAAAAAAAACTTACAAATTGGTTTTGCTCCAATCTGGCTTCAGACATTTGCCATAAAATTGAATTGATTTATGCCCCTATTTGGAGCTAGGCATTAGCTCTGATCACTAGTCAATAGCTGCGTTGACCTAACCATCCATAACTCACCATATGCATCATATAAAACATGACTTACCTAAGCCACACATTAATTACCATATGCAGCCAGAGAAAAAGAAAAAAACAATCATACCGTGCGCACCAACTTTATGACATAAAATTGTATATAATCCATCATATATTATATCTTTGTGACACCCTAACCATAAATCACTTAAAACATAACTACATGTGAATTATCATACAAAATCATACTCATAATTTTAATTTAAAACTCTTAAACATATTAGTTTTACAAAAATCTAACTACTATATCCCTTATATAGATTTATACTATTATTTCCTAATTTTAATAAATAAAAGCTTGAAAATATTTGTCAAATATATGATATGACAATCAATAACAAATACTTAATCAAACACACAATCTTACAAACCTAATTGACATAATGTCACCTATTACTCATAGTAATGTACATGGAATTCCTCTTTTTAAGTGAAAACTTGACCAAATATGACCTAATTTCTTAAGAATATTGATTGATCACACTAAAATCTCCTTTTTCTCATTTTTGGATTAGCTTCTCTTTCGTCCCTCTATCTATCTATCTTATTATTTCTCATTTATTTATATTATGTTAAAACTAACCTAAAGACTTCAAAATTGTTTTCAGAAAAGTAGTTTTGAAATATATTGATTGACTAATAGTTGACATTGTCTAACTATTTTCACCTTCTCTAACCTATATAGGTCGATCAATATGATACATTGGTTGACAAATAAGCCAAAATTAATCCTAAGTTCCTTCTTCTGAATTATAAAAAGTTTTTTTAACTTTTCATATACTTTTAAATCACTCAAATCAGATAGTTGTATCACAGTAAATACTTAAGATACTAAATAGTGTTCAATTTGACAACATATTGAACCCACATGATTTTCTATCAAAAATTTTATTCTTTATTTAATTGATATTACCATAATTAATCAATGATTCAGCTTCTAAGTATTCAATATGAAATTCTTCTTAATTCATAAATGTGGAACAATCTTCCAATTAACTTCATAATGTGGAAAATTCTTGGATCTCACAAATTGCAAGGAATTTTGATGCTTTCTAGTAAGCGGAAGGAAAGAAGAAGACTTATTATTTTCATATACAAAAACTAGAGAAAAGACTTGAATAATGCTTAAAAAAAAGTCATAGTCTTTGTTCCTATATAGTTCTATTATAGGTAGTGGTGCAAAATTAAATGACCAACCAAATTCCCAGTCCTCAGCCACAGCAGGTAGTCTCCTATGGGATAGTACAGGCAATTGACTTGGTAGGTTAGCACAAAATCTAGGTTAGTACTTATCGTGTCGGCAGAACTTTGGAGCGTATTTACGGAACTTTTGCTGGCGTGAAATTTGGGTTTCTGCCGAATTGAACTGAAAGTGGATTCTATAGTGGTGAACAATATCCTCTCATCCTCAGGAAACCGCTCAAGGACTCTCAATCCCATTGTAATGGGTATCCTCAAACTTTTTACTTGGAACTGGACTGTTGTTTATCAACATATATATCGAGAGATCAATAAATGTGCTGACTGACTTGCTACCTATCCTGAACATTTTTATATCGGAGTTGTTTATTTTGATACTATACTTATTGGGTGCCACAATATTCTTTTAGAAGATATGTCAAGGATCTGTTTTCCTAGACTTGTTTTGTAATCGGTTTTTTGATTTCCTTTTAATAAAAAAATGGACAGCCAAAAATCTAATTATATTTTTAACTTCCAACAAAATTAGTGATTTACTTTTAATAAGTATTTTGATAAAGCGCTGGTGATTAGAGTCGAAGGCCTTAAAAATATACAAATAATAGATGGAAGATAATAAACTTACATCCATTAAACGTTATAAAAAGAAGATAAAAGGGAATTTTGAGTAAATATAAAGACTTCAAAATATTTTATATCCTAAAGAAATTTTGGTAAGAAAAGAAAATTTGATATAGATAGCCTAAGTTCATATGTTAGGAATAATTATTATCTACTAATTCTTAATAAGAAAAAGATTAATAATTATCATTTTTATTATAAATAATAAAATATTAGCAATCATTCAATATTATGCAAATAATGTTTATTTAATAAAAATAATTATTGATAATCGCTAAATGTCATCAGTTCATTTTTATGGTTGCTTATTTTTAATTTCCCGTCGCTCTTTAAGTTGTGTTCGTATTTCTTTTCTTTTTCCCTTCTAGTCGGCAACTTTTTGCCTTCCTAAAATCCTCCGTTTGCTCTTACTTTCCTTGAAATATTGCCAATCGTCTCGGAATCCAACTTTTATGTTTCCATAATTTCAACGAAATTTCCTTTTTAATCCTCCCAATTTACCCACACTTCTGCTTTCTTATGAAGTAATTCTTTTCCTTTAGTCTAAACTCGGATGATAAAGCTCCGACTTTTTATCTCGACAACCCTTGTTTGTTTCACTTCTCTTCTCTATTATGGGTTCTTCTTATCCTCAGATATTTGACATTAGCTCCGATGAGGAGCCAGTCTTCGATAATCCCAAAGTCGGCGATGATGATGACAATTGGTTGACTGAGATACTTCAGACTTTTGACAACAAAACGGACGACTCTGATGAAGTTATGATTATGGGGGAGACTAATACCTCTAATTCCAAGTCAAAATCGAAGCCGTCGAAACTTGTAGAAGTTAATGATGATGATGATTGCGTGGTTTTGGACGGCGATCCCGATATTCCGGTGCCCATCGTCAAGGACGCAGGTAATGACGGTGATGACATCCTTGTTGTTGGACAAAAAGGACAGGTGTGAATTTACTTGTTTATGCACATGACTTTTTGAAAGTTTCCTTTTTAATGCTTGACGGTGTGTCGGTTGCTTGTTTTGAATGGATTGATTATACGCTAAAATGAAAGTCCAAGTCTTGTTTGTTCTGCTTGTTAAGGATAGATAGATAGAGATGATTCGTTACAACGAGGATTTGAGAACTTAGGCTAATTTTGGGTATAGAAGACAACCTTTTAATGAAAAACATTAAATAATATATGAATTTCGGATTCACCTGACTTCACATATTTACAGCAATACAGCTAAGAGGTACAAATGTAACAAAATGATGAAAGATTAACACGAAACAATTTAGATAAGATGAAGATAAAGCACGGCAATAATTGGTTTAATGCTACTCAAATTTTTTAGATTCTTGAAATTGCATATGAAATCATGACTTTAAGGTTTTGCATGATTTGTTTCTTTTTCCTTTTTTCCCTTGGGCATCTATTCCTAAATATCACAGCCTCTATGGTTGAAAAGTAGCATGATCTAACATCGCCCTAAATCCATCTTTTTTCTTTCTGGGTTGCAAGATGCTGATCCATTCTAGTGATTATAATGATAGTTATGTTTTATCTTGTACAGATTGCTTGCAGAGACTACCCTCATTCTCGCCATCTTTGTGCTAAATTTCCTTTTAATTCTACACCTCACGAGAGACACTGTATTCTGGTATGGACATTTTTCTAAACTCCCGTGCTTTTACTCTTACATTCTGTTGGCTGAATTATACCATTTTCATGTTGTACTTTAGTGTCACTGTTATGTTTGTGACTCGCATGCACCATGTGTGCACTGGGGTACAGGCGTTTCCAGTATCGACCATTGTCATGCCACTGATAAAAATGAGATATGGGAAATTCAACGGGAAAAGTTCAGGCTGAAACAGAGAAAGGACGCTCGATTATTGACTTCGAATTTTCCATACCCTCCTTGTCCTGTTGAAGTACCTCAGGTTAATCAAGTTGTAGCTCTTGATAATATACAGCTTGGAACAAATTCAATCTCAATTAACCAGCTCCCCAGACCGACAGAAATTCGTTCTTGCACATCTTCCATATTAAGGACACCAGGTATCGTAGGTCAGAGTAAAGTCACGCAACCAAGAACTGTTCAGGGATGGAATGGAATTCTTCCTCGTGGATTAGCAAAGCATGCTCTTGGCGTGCGGAGTAGAAGGTCTACCGTTGGCAATTTTGTGCCACCGTTTGTCCCAACTAATTCCATGTTTAAAAGGCCAGGACCTATCCGGGGTGCTTTGACATCAAATCATCATTTCTATGGTTCATCAAATATCACTAGTTCTCCTCCAACATACCCTACTAGCATTCCTACGTCAATAACAACATCAAGAAACCAAATTTTTGCAGGGCAACAGAATCATTTTCCAAATCCGAGCTCAGGTTTATCTATGCCTCAGAGCTTGTCCCTAACCAATATGGAGTCTGGCGCTGCAAGTCTGATGCCAATTCTACCTCAAGTTTCCAATCAACATATTACCCGATCAAATGATAGTCACAATTTGTCAATGCTTAGAAATGAAAGTCAAAATATCGGGGATCCAAGGTTAACTGATTTTGACTACAGTTGGGTTGATGACTTAAATCAGAGCAATAAGCAATCAGTTTTTGAAGCTGAACTTGCAAACAATGTGCCAACAATTGTCAATCAGCATAGCTCCCTGTCTGGTGGAGGCATTCAGGTTCCATACAAGGTTGACGAAAAAGATGGCTGGTTTCAAGAGCAATCTCTTGCACTGGTTTTAGAAGGTTCAAATCTGAAAGCCATTTCTCCGGGACCTCCAGCAGTTGATGTAGGTATGTTGTATTTTGATTTTGAAACTTCTTGGACGAGCCTGGCACATGCGTAGGCGTAGCCCCCGTCAGTGTCTAATAAAAAAGTGTAATATATTATTGTTTATTCAATTGCTTTCCATAAGTTGCTAGGTTAGAGTTTAAATTTTAGTTTTTCTAATCTACTTGACATGATATGCATGGGTGTTGGTTTATGGTATACAGGAAATTTTTCTGAGATTGGAAGTCAGTGGATTAGAGCTTAATGCCAAATAATGTAGGAGAGTTGCTAATGCCTATGTTCATGCTCAGTTCTCGGGAGGCATTTACTGTGACCATCTTCATTGGATCTCCTACATAGAAGTTCTAATTAAATCTTAATTAAAATTAAGAAATTAAATATGATTGTTTTATTTGCAACATAACACGATTATATATACATACATTGGTAAATTAGTTATATCTTACAAAGGTAAACGCTTCAATGTGATTATTTGTCAAAGCCTATAAAACAGCATCTAACATTTGAAATTTTCTCCATATTATATATCCTATTATCCTCCAAGTCATACAATTTATAGTTTTAGTGCACTCCTTCGTGTTATATGGGTGATTTTCTATCTGCAAGTCTCATGATATTAACGTGTACATAATGGAGTTGATGGGTCATCTTAATATGAAAGTCACAACTGAACTAATTTTCTGTCCACTTGATTGTGAGATTCTTGATTTCAACTCTTGCCCACGGATTTTGGCATTGAAAGACGTGGAAATTGTCAAATCTCTTTTTTATCTGCAACCAACCAGCAATCAACCTATCACAAGTTGGTGCTTAAGGCCCTTTTTTACCTTGCCAAATAAGAATCTCCAAACAATCTACGTAGTTATTTGTCTAGTTGCTGCACATTTTTTTTCTCTCAGTTTGATTCCTTCGTTCTTTTTACACCATCCAGAAGCATACAGACAAACATAGACGTACATAGATCATATCACGAAAAATGGCACTTAACACAGTTGCTCGTCAGCCATTTACCATTGAATTTCGGCCCTTAAAACATAGAAAGCCATATTTATAAGCTTAGCAAATAGTTAAAAAGATGATCATATAATATTAGACAACCAAGATCCAAAAAATAAGATTTCCATTCAAACTTTAGTAGTGAATTTTGGGTTGGATTACACGAAGAATAAGTGACTCTTTTTCCACCATGTATCTTCATTGTTACATTTTTAAGCAATCATTTGAAGTTATTAGCTTGCATCAATCTACTTCAGCGACGAATCTATTGGACAACTGGATTTGGTTTGAGTTAAGATGGAGCTTACACTTGGGGTTCAGGTTCGGTGGAAACTACGGAAAGTTGAGAGTTTCGAGTTGGGTTAATCGTTTTCGGAGTCTAGGAACTTGGCTTCTATTCGGGCAATTGTTAGTAAGTCTCATTGGAGTGTTTGCGAAGAAATCTGTGTCTCTTTTATCAATCTAACAAATATTAGATAGATAGACCTATGGATATGAATATCTCATTTTGGAAAAATACAGCTGCATTGAAAGATTTGAAAAGGTACGGAAAAATATTAGTGGGGTCATATTATTAGAGGGAACTGTACAGAGGCCCAAAAGACAGGGCCTAAAACCCCAAATGTTTTAGGGTTCCGTTTCCATCCTCTGGAACTGGGGGGTATTCGTAAGCATGACCACCATGACTAGTGAGGTCCAACCCAGCCATCTCCTCCTCATGAGTTATTCTCAAGAGATTCAAGTGATGAAGTAAGTAAAACAAAGGTCCCATTGTGACACTGACCCACCCAAGAATCACCAATATCTGCACCAAATGAGCAGCTAAAAGCTTACCTCCACCGCCCATAAACAGCCCAAAAGGCCGTCCACTGTATCCCGGATACACCTCATTAACGTACTCCTTCTTAGCAAACAATGCAGTGAATATGATTCCCCAAGATCCACAACCACCGTGAAGTTGTGCAGCCTCTAAAGGATCGTCATATTTGAATTTCTCAGCCAACTTGTTGAAACCAATGAGTACCCAAGCTGACACAAACCCGCATACAATAGCCGCCCACGGGTCCACCACAGAGGCTCCTCCTGTTATCGCTGCGAACCCACCAAGCAAACCGTTACAAACGTCAGTGACATTCCAGTGACCCACTAACAACCTCTTACCGAAGAGTGTGGTCAACGCTGCGGTTGACCCCGCCAGAGTCGTAGTAACAGCTGTCCGACCGACAGCACTCCATTGCCCATAATAAGAACCACTTTTACCATAGGTCTTAAGAATGTTGAAAAAAGAACCTGGGTTGAACCCATACCAACCGAACCACAATAGAAATGTACCCAACACAACTAGCGTTGCACTGTGTCCCCTGAGAGGCGCCGGCCGACCGTTATGTTCGAATCGGCCCATTCGAGGACCTTCAATGAACGCACCCCAAAACCCAGCGGTTGCTCCGACGAGATGAACAACGCCAGATCCGGCGAAATCAATTACCCCGGAACCAAACAGCAGGTTGTCTGTTCTTCCGGGGCTAGCCCACCCGTCGGGGGACCAGAACCAATGAGAAGTGATAGGGTAAACCAAACCTGTCAAGAATGCGGAGTAAACCAGGTAAGAAACGAACTGCGTTCTCTCAGCTATCGAACCACTGGTGATCCCAGCTGCTGCAATGGCAAAAGCCCACTGGTACAAGAAGTATCCGTAGTCGAACGAAAGCGACGGAAACCTACTTAAGCCAAAGAATTGCTGACCAATGAAACCATTCGACGGTGTGCCAAATGCCATAGCGAAACCGAATAGATAGTAGAAAACAGCGCCTGTTGCAGCGTCGAGGACGTTGGTGAGCATGATGTTCATGGTGTTCTTTGCACGTACAGAGCCAGCACAGAGCATGGCGAAACCAAGTTGCATGGAGAAGACTAAATACGTAGAGAAGAGAAGGTATGTGTTGTCCACTGCATAGCCTGTATCAATGAACTTGTTGGACACCGCGTTAAACTGGTTGCATATGTAGTCTGCGGCGGCAGTGGAGTTGGCAGCGGAGCCAAGGAGAGGGCCAAGGAAGGCAGGGGAGCAAGAGAGTGACATTGTTGTGGCGAGGAGGAGGAGGAGTTGGCGGAAGAAAGTGCCTGCGATTTGAAATACGACTTCAGTAAGTTGATGAATAGGGTTGGGGATTGGGATTCGAAGGGGTGGTAGTAGTGGGAGAAGAAATCCAACTTATACTCCGTAAAGTGATACAGAAATCTCATAGGTAGATTCATTCGCTAACATTTTAGGTTAGAAAGTATCTTTTCAAAACAAGATTTAGATTTATATTAGTTGCCGCGATTGGATCCGACCAATAGGGTCAATTCGTTAGATTCCAGCTGGTGGTGGGAATCATATTTAGAAATACTGCGGTTGCAACCAAATTAGAGATTCCTAGTTAAGAGTATTCAGTATTGGAGTTACTTCCGGAGTACTAGGAGGGTGACACAAAGACACATCCTACGGCACCGAATATGTTAACCTAAAAACCAACTCCTGGTTGAACCAAAAGTATCGTTTTTCTGCAAATCTTACTGTTCAAAACCCAAGGTGCAAATCTGGCTTCGAGGCCGAAAGCATAATCCCGTATTAATTAATGAGTGAGATCCAAGAATTTCTACAAAAGGGCCATGTCTACCATCGGCAGCGATGGCAACCCCTCGCGCATCAAATTATGGGTTATGTACGCATCCACCCCAATTCCTCAGCAAGTAATCTCTATCTCGTTAGAAAACAAGATTCACTGGGAAATAGGGGATGAAAACAAAATAGAAAACAAAACATAGTACATCACTTTATCTTTTTAATCTACTTTTCCACAAGCCAAGTACAACTTTCTAAGGAATACTGCACATTACAAATAGAAGGGATCAAATCTCTTATTTTCATTACGACATTTTTATCATATTTTATTAAATTTTATCCGGTTTAGACCTCTTCCCATTAAGGACCTTATTCATATTCTCGTCATTTCTTTACATCAATAAATTAAACAAACATAGGAATAGGATTCACTCAATAAATGATCACCTTAGACCTTATTCATATTCTCGTCATTTCTTTACATCAATAACTTAAACAAACATAGGAATAGGATTCACTTAATAAATGATCACCTTGGCTACCCACACTCAACAAAAAAGTTCAAGCCAAAGAATAGCAGCTCACCAGAAGATAGAAACGAAATTTCAACTAAACCAAATGAATTCTCTTGGATAAGTATTTAAAAAGTAAAAGAACAATAAAGTTACTGATATCTGTTAAACAATAACAAAAGAAGGGTATCCTATACGAGTTTAGATCGTCTGTCTAACTCTACTCTGTCTTACTCTGTCTAATAATAAAACGACGTCGTTTTCTGAACAAAAACGGGATAGCATTATACAAAGATGGACAAGAGCCGTTTTTAAGTCAAAAGAGTTAGCCAACAAGCCACTTTTAATTTAATAATAACCAAAGCCAACTTCAATTTTGTACTTCTCTGACTTTTGTAGTACTGAATTTTTATTAAAACATGTTTATTATTATTCATAGACGTTATTAATTTCGATATAATTATTAAGTGTATATATTAATTTATTTAGATATTTATTATTTAATAATAATAATAATAATAATAATAATATTTGCATTATATTAATTAATTATATTTCTATTATTATAATAACTATTAAATATTATTATTAAATTTATTGCAGAGTAATTATTAAATTTATTATCATTATTATTGAATTCCTTTTTAATAATAATATTTATCTTTTTGTTATATTTATTATTATTATTACAATTAGTATTATTATTATTATTATTACAATTAGAATATTCGTTATGATTATTAAAATTTATTAATTATTTAAATTATTATTATTATTATGAATGTTGTTATAATTAGTAATTTTCTTCTTATTATTATTAACTTTATTATTCTGACTAATTTTATATTCCTTATAAATTTATATTATTATTATTATTATTTTCCGACTTGAGTATATATACTTATTATTATAAATATTATTAAATTTTGTAATTATTTTTATTTTTATTATTTTTATCATCATCATTATTATTATTATTATTATTATTATTATTATTATTATTATTATTATTATTATTAAATTCCTTATTATGATTAAATGCATATATCTTAATTTCTACTATTATTATAAAATTGCTT
>JANZLX010000172.1:11493-23380 GCA_025531955.1 Erythroxylum orinocense
TATTAAAAATTAATAATAATAATAATAATAAACCAAAAATATTTTTATTTTCAGTTTTTTATTAGAAATCTTAACCAAACAGGTTTTTGTTTTCAGTTTTTATATTGTAAATCTCAACCAAACAGGTTTTTGTTTTTTTAAGGAAAAAAACAGAAACTAAAAACGGAAAACAGAAACAAAAAACAACAATAGAAAAATAAAAGTGGAACCAAACGGCTGCTAAGTTTATTACATTTGTGATTAATTGATAAAATCATCATAAGATCAACTCGTGCTCACTTGTACTAACTATAATTATACTGTGAGCTTGCTGTTAAAGCATAAAATAACCATAGATAGTATATTTTAAGATATTATAATCTACATTAAGTTAAGTTAAAAATATAATAAGTGCCAAATTAATTAAATTATTAAACATCTAGTCTAATAATAATGACTTATAAAATTTGACGGCATAAAATGGAGATAGAATGTAAGAAACATTAACAACATTATTGTCGAGGCTCGATTTGAAACCTCACAAGCAAAGGCATCACCTAATAGTTGCAAGGGATTACGATGCTCATCAATGTTGCCGATGATGTCCCTCCTCCTAGCTCCGTTTGTTTGTTTGTTTGTTTGTTTTTTTGTCCCTTAGAAAGTATTAAATTATTTTAACCCCTAATTCACGTCCTCTTTTTCTCTTTCCTCCTCTTTTTTCTTACGGTGCCTCTCCGTACATCAGGCTACCGCAGCCCTAGGAAAGCGCCTTCATGGCGGCGGCTCGAGAACGGATGGCCAATCCGTACGAAGACGGGGGAGGTTTTGGAACGTTTCGCAAGAGGCCGTTTCGAAGGAGCACTCAGACAACTCCTTATGATCGCCCTCAGGCTGCAATTCGAAACCCTAGTCTTGCCAGTGGCGGCAACAATAACAACAACAATGGGTGGTTATCGAAGCTGGTGGATCCAACACAGCGCTTCATTGCCTCTAGCGCTCATCGACTCTTTGCTTCCTTCTTCCGGAAACGCCTCCCTCCACCTCCAACTTGTCCGCCGCAGCCGTCGGTCCCAGGTTCATTTATTTTCTTTACGTCGGTTACTTTAGTATTTATGGAAGTGGTTTCTCATCCATTTTGTATCCTAATTTAAAAAATTGGTTTCTTTCCTTTTTCTTGGTAAAAATTGGGTTTTAGTCAATTGAGCCATTTAATAATCGTTTCTTTATTTTATGGAGATGGAGTTATCAAAGTTTGAACTTCGTCCACTATTTCATCTCTAGTTTCGGTATTGAATTCATTATGTAAACATCGTATTTTGAATAAATTAAAGACTTCATTTATGCGAACTGAAACTTTGTAGCCATTTTCATCTTTTAAATTTCTTTTTCTGGCTAAATCTTTTCATGTATGAAAATAAGTTTAATCAAATTAACTTGTGCTATGTTAATATTTCAAGAGATCTTGTTCCAACTCTTGGCTTGTTTTTCTCTTGACTAGAGGTAAACCAGGGAACAATGGACAAGCAAAAGGAAGCAATTTCCACCGTACGTATCATCACCTTTTAAAATTTGCGTTTCTTTGATGCTATAATCAATTTGTTGTGATTGCTTTATGCTATGGACTTAAAGCAGAGGCCAATTGAGGTGACTATATATATATATATATATATTACACTATTGGATGTTTTTAATTTTCTACTGTAGGAGACTGATGTCTGCAAGTTCTATTTAGAAGATTTGCAATAGCTTCTTAGTGATTTATAACTTTTCCTCCAAAGTTATTGCTTGATCTTATATGTAGGAGCAGCTTAGATGGATATGCGTTTTTCGTTGAAACATCATGTTAAATGGGCTTAATTGTGATGAATTCCTGGACTGTAGGCTTTCTATTGGAAGTTTCAGATAGCTAGAGTTCCACTAAAAATTTGATTGCTTAGTAGGGTTTTTAGACAATTCTGAGCATTTGTTGGGGGCTTCTAAATCTGGATGAATTTTTTGTGTGAAGGGAAGCCCTAATCTTAATGGATTCTCTGATGTGGATGGAGAAATGTTGATTCTGTTCTTGCTTGACAAATCGAAAGGCAGAGCACAGTTGTTTCCCCTATCTCTTCCTTGCACTCTCTTTGAATAAACACTTGTTTCACTTACTGGGTTATTTAGAAGATCAACTACTCTAGTTGCACAACTCATATTTTAGGATTGATGATGGGGGAGTGCCTTCTGATTCTTTATGGATTACCTGACCATTATCTTGACTTTTTGTTCTATATTTTAGTCCTTGGTGGTTGCTTTTGTCTTTCCTGACATGTTCTTAGCTGCTATTTTTTTTTTTTGATGATTTGCTTTTTTTAATCTTTTTTTTTTCTGAACGTGTATTGTATGAAAAGATGCCATTTTTTTTCAAAGGAATAAGTCTGAAATATTTGTCACTTATCTATTTACAAATTCCTATTGAAAGGGATCTTCTGAGAGTAAAAGTGTGGCTGGAAATGGTTGTGATGCTCCAGTTGATAGTTCTGATGGGAATGGGTTTACGGAACTGCAGTTAATTCTCAAACAGAAGACATTTACAAGGTTAGAAATTGTATATCTCCGATGATTCAATAGTTTTTATTTTTAGGTATAACTCCTCCCATTTTGCTTAATAAGTTACTGGGCTTATACGTCTGTGTGCGCTACATCTGGTCTTGAGACTATTCATTTTTTATACATTGTTATATTCACCAAATTGACTGCAAGCATTGTCCATGCTAATACGAGTCTGAAATAATGGAAAATAGCCAAAATTTCAAACTGAATAACCTTTATATCGGATGGTGTATTCTCTATCTCTATCTCTAATTTCTATAGTACTGTGTTTTTTCATGTTGATATTTTTCATTGAGTAGCATGGTGACCTTTATAATATTCTCTGATGATCTCATACAAACTCTCTGAATGTACTCCAAAGATCTGAGATTGATCAGCTGACAGCCTTGCTGCAATCAAGAAATGTTGATTTTGGAGAGGAAGAGAACAATTCTAATGTGACGGCTTCAGAAGTGGGTCCAAGTAAAGTTGATGAATTTCCCGATGTGCTAGCTAAAGATAACCAGATTGAATGTCACCTCATCCCAGCACCTGTGAGCTCTGTTATAGGAATATTTGATTGAACTTTTTCTTACTTTTGTGTATGCATGCTCTTTTCCTTTTGGTTTTATGACTTGCTTATTTAATGGTGAATTGCACAAACCCTTATTATTCTATATGAAGTTTTGTATATGTATCTAATTTCTTCCTCCTGTTTAAAATGTTATCAGCTTGTTGTTGAAGATGCATCTACGCCGGAAAATCTAGCAAAATCGTACATGCATAGTAGGCTTTCAAAAGTTTCTCCGTCAGCACTTACTCTGCGTAGTCATTTAGCAAAGGATGGTTCTCCTTCACTGACCAACATGACTTATTCCTTAGATTCACCAATTACATCACTCGTGTCAAGGCCTCCTGGGTTTCCTGCAAATGGTTTTGTCACACCAAGGTCTCGAGGCAGATCTGCAATATACAATATGGCTCGAACGCCATATTCCAGAGTTCACTCAACTATCAACCTTGAGGTTGAATTGTTGCACTGTGTGAATATTGTTATTTTTTGTTGGAATAATGATTATAATTCAACATATCTGATAATTTTTAGGGTGCTGGAACTGCTGTCAATGCTGTTAGTGGTCCATCATTATCTCAAAGCACATGGGGAGGGAATAAATGGACCGATTCTAAAATAGGGGTACAAGTGCCAAAATCAGCTACACAATGTCCATCTTTTCAGTTGTCATTTTGAGGAGATATGACTAGTTTCTTGTTTCCCTTTTGCAGGCTTTAAAGCGGAGGAGCTCAGTCTTGGAAAATGATAATAGATCTATTGGTGCAATACGTAGAATTCGTCAGAAGTCTAATATCTTGCCTACTTCAGGAGCTCTTTCTAACCGAGGAACTGGCTTTGGTTCTGATTGTGCTCAACCTCCTGTTCCTGCAAAAAACCCTGCTTCAGGCAGTGAAACATTGGTTGAAAATGAGGAGAACAGCATTCATCAATCTGGTCTTAAACGTGTTCCCTCAAAGTCCAGTGAGATGGCTTCGAGGATTTTACAGCAACTGGATGTGTTGGTGTCATCAAGGGAGAAATCACCTACCAAGTTGCCTGCGCCGATGGTACTTGGGCCGGCTCTTAAAAGTTTGGATCACATAGAGAAGTATTTGGGTAATATTCATGGTAAAAATCAGTTGGATGCTAAGTGGGAGAAGCCTTCATCTGATTCACAAGACACGATGTGGCAGCAAGACAAGGTTAAAGAAAATGAGCCAACAATATTTGGTACTACTAAAGATAAGTCAACTTCAGCAGTCAATGAAGTTGATGCAGCAGTTGAGGTTGCTGAAAATGAGAACAGAGCTGTGTCATTTTCGACCATGAAGTCTGTTGATCAACCTGCTTCCCAAAGGAAACACTCCTTTCAGATGAGCGCCCATGAGGTATTTGTGGTTGCATTCCAAGTTTGGTTTATATGATAACATTAAGCTGGTACATTTAGGGTTTGATTAATCTATCTTGTTTTGAACATGTCCATGTTACATTGTAGTTTCTCTTTCTCATGAGATCGCATGTAGTTTTCAATTTTGGGGGCCTTTTTGATTTCTCTTCTATTTTTCTGTAGTTTTTAGTTTTAGTTTTTTATTTTTAGTTTATGTTTTTCTTTCTAATAAAAACAAAATTTTATTTGGTTGTTAATGTTATTATATGTATATTTTTATATGATAATTATATATTAGATAAAATTGAAAGATAATTTTTTAATTAATTAAAATTATTTTAATCTCTTATATATAGTAGTTATTAATAAATCATTAATAAAACTTATTTTATTTTATTAAAAAATTTAAAAGTTATTTAAAATAAAATTTATTTATTAATAATTGCTAAATTAAATTAATTACAAAAACTAAACAAATTATTAAATATAATTTTAGTTAACTAAATATATAATATTAAATTGAAGTATTTATAATTTTATTTAATTAATACATGAAATAATTAAAGAATATATATTTAGTTGGTAGTAAATCAAATTATGAAAAAAAACATAAACAAAAAATAAAAATCCCTTTTTATTGTTTTCATAAATTTCAAAAATTGGAAGAAATCAAAACTAAAAACAAACACCAAAAATTCAAACAAACAGGTTTTTTTAATACTAAATTTGAAAACAAAAATAGAAATAAAATACATAAATGGAAACTAATAGACTTTTAGTTTTCAGCTTTGATTGTTGACATTGCTACATTGGTAGACGTTTTATTTCTCTGGATGATACTAGTTTTTTAAGGAAGTTGTTAGTTTTATAATTTCTTATAGAAGCTAATCTTGATCTTGTTTTGACAACATTGATATAGGACTACCTGGAGCTTGATGATGATGATGCGACTGCATCTGCTACACTGAGTGAGGTAAGAGAAAAGAGAGGTACATCGACTGAAACTAAGATGAATTTTACTAAGATTGCTACTCCTGCAAAGTCTTCAGCATCTCCTGAAGCAATCCGCCCCACAAGTTCTGGACTGAATCAAAAATCAGACAAAGTCCCTGATGGGTATGTTATCCTGGAAAAGAAGGATACTACTTTCCTGGATGCAACTTCACCCAGTGTGACTATCCATCAGGCTGTTATACTTAGTCCATCAACTGCGCCATCTGATAAAGATGCTTCACCAAAAGAATTAAATGTTCCTCCTATATTTAACTTTGGGGATAAAGTTTTTTCACAAAAGGAGCCAAATTGTAGCTCCACAATGTTGGATTTCAATTCTAGAACTGAAGACAAAGCTCCAAATTTTGCCTTCTCTGCCACTACTTCAGCAGCTTTTAGTGATTCAGTGGTTGTGAAGTTTGATGATTCTTCAGATGCCAAACCAGAAAGCTCAAGCAGGTTAGCATGTGTGGATGTATCGGCAGAAACCAGGACCAAAAGGAATAACCTAGTTGATGTAAATGGTACTTCATTAGATGGTACATCACCAGCAATTACAAGCACGGAGAGACCGCTTTTTGGTGATTCTTCCTTTGCAACTTTAAGCTCAGGGAGCACCATTTTTGGTGGTACAGCTTCAGGGTTCACAAGCACTGGAACTAATATGTTCAATGCTGTGGCTTCAGCTGATCATCCTCGAGGTACTATTTCTTTCAGTGATGGTGGTGCTCAAACATCTGCAGATGGAATTAGTTCTTCAACCCCGAGCATGCCTACACAATTTGGTTTATCTGTGTCATTGTCTTCATCTGGGTTGGCAGGGAATACACCTTTAGGATCTGATAGTTCCCTATTTAACTCGTCCAGTTCTATGGGTAACATGTTCAGTTCTAGTGCTACTTTTGGCATGGCCTTGTCTTCACCTGCATCCAGTGTCAATACTGTCATCAGTAGTTGTGCCTCCGATTCTACTGTTTTTGGTGCCAGCTGGCAGACACCTTGGTCTCATGTTTCAGTCTCCACTTTCGGCTCTTCATCATCCTCTACTGGATTTGTATTTGGTGCCTCTGTTTCTAGCACTGCTACAAGTGGCACATCCATGGTGTTTGGATCATCGATAAATGCCCCCTCTGGTTCCACTTTTCCTTTCAGCTCACCTGCACCTGCTACTTCAATGCAACCTGTTTTTAGCAATTCGAATTCCACCTTTGCCTTTAGTTCGTCTGGATCCAGTAATAATGATCAAATGAATGTGGAGGACAGCATGGCTGAGGACACAGTTCAAGTATCTGCACCTACGGTTCCATTACTTAACCAACCAGCTGTTTCTCCATCTGGTTTTGTATTCGATGCTACCATTCCTTCTGGTTTGGGCCAGTTTGGTTCCTCGACAGCATCTATGGCAAATCCCTTTCAGTTTGGCAGCCAACCAAATTTAGCTGCTCCACAGAATACATCACCATTTCAGGCTTCTGGAAGTCTAGAGTTTAATGCAGGTGGCAGCTTTTCTTTGGGTGCTGGGGGTGGTGACAAAGCTAGTAGGAAAATTGTTAGGGTCAAAAAGGGAATAAGAAAGAGGTGAAAGGTATTAGTCATTGCAGAAACATTTTCCTGTCGAAGCTCGTGGGTGGCTGCGATTTGCGTACTTTAATTACAGCAATGAAATAGCAGCAAAATTATGATGTTTCTCAAGTCACCTTGGAATTTTGGTGATGACATGAAGCTTCTTCAGCCTCTTGAAATGCACAATATTCCTTTTCTGTTATAAAAGGGCACAATCTCGGTGCAACGTGCAAGGTGGGAATTAAATTGGTCTCAATTTTGTACTATTAGAGGATTAGATACCATAACGTATATCTTTGTACTAGTTCATAGGAATTTCCTAGTTGAGCTTTTCTATATGCCCTATGTAACATAAACATGTATTGTTTGAAGAAAGCGTCTTCGCTTTTCAGTCCTTGACGTCAACTTACCATGTCAAATCTCAGTTAGAGACTTCTTTTTGAAGATTGACCATGATATGGGCCCTAAAATGTCCAGGCAATGTTATGATCTCGTAAAGATGGAGTTACAGGGTGATTGACAACAATAACCTACGATTCTTGGATAGAAGAGTATTTTTATGCCTTCTTCCTTTATGACCTATGCTGTAATTCGGGTTTGTTGAGAGAAAATTCATAGATCTTTGTAACATTGATTTTTCTGGAAATAATTTCAGATTTTTTCTCTCTTATCTGTTTTAACTTACAACTCTAATAGGGAATTAATAATTACCTCTTATAATTCGACATTCACTAGCTATGCTATTACTCGCATCTACTTAAATAAAACTATCAAACATAAAATTAAGAGCCATAAAATAGAACTATAGATGTA
Source organism: Erythroxylum orinocense (assembly GCA_025531955.1). Taxonomy (NCBI): domain Eukaryota; kingdom Viridiplantae; phylum Streptophyta; class Magnoliopsida; order Malpighiales; family Erythroxylaceae; genus Erythroxylum; species Erythroxylum orinocense. The sequence continues at coordinate 19,350 of JANZLX010000172.1, forward strand.
GCTGGAGACAAAAGGATCCACGTCAGCTCCCTAATATTCCATTTAGACTCCACGTCTGTAGTACACTTGTCCCTTGAAGAGTTTGTTCGTAGAGTTGCTCATAACATCACTTCTCCCGTTAAAATTTTTCTTGTCCTCGGTCGCAAAGGAAAGCACGTCCAAGAGAAACTCACATCCTCCCAGGAAGCTTCAGCAGGTGAAAGGCCCTCCCAATGAACTAAAGCTTGGGGCTGGTTCTTACATAGATGATAGGCAAGAATTGCTTGAGTGTGGGGATGAAGTTTTCCTTTTCATAGGTTCGGTAATGCAAGTTCAATAGGCACAGAAGTGCTATGGAAGGGTTATAGTAGAGATGAAAAACTGGGTGTAATTTGGAGGTAAAAGGGTGTTATAGTATTGTACCTTTGTTGGGGGAGACTAAGTTGGCGATGAGGCTGTAGCTTGAGAAGCACCAAATCCTCTACGTCGTTTTGAACCTTGCTATGCTTAGCATTATAAGTTGCTTTCATAGAGTGCTGAGCTTAGAGTCGCTCACGAAGATCCTTGATTACTAAATCACGAGTTTTCAGTTCCTGGTCTACAGCTTCCAGCTTAGCCAAACCTGGACAATAAGAAAGCATAGTATGGGTAGAGAAGAATGGAAACTTGTGTTATAACAATATTCAGCCCAAGATAAACATTGATTCCAGTGACGAGGCCGATCACTAGAGAAGCAGTGCAAATACATCTCAGTGGTACAGTTTACCACCTTAGTTTGCCTATCGCTTTGTGGATGATAAGTTGAATTCGAGGCAAACTTTGATCCGCTTAGCCACAATAACTCAATCCAAAAAGAACTTGTAAACGTAACATCTTGGTCTCTCACGATAGTTTCTGGCAGACCATATGGCTTGAAAATGTGGTAACAAAACAATCGAGCGACACTCACTGCAGTATATGGATGAGATAGAGGAACAAGATGTGCATACTTGGAAAAGCTGTCAACGACGACCAACAGGACATTTGTCCCGTAAGAGGTGGGCACCCACTTTATCATTGCTGTTGGTTTAATTTGATCTATTGCCATCCCTTCTTCTAAGATGATGTGGCCCAAATATGAGATTTGCTTATGTGTAGTAAGGCATTTGGATCTCTTTGGGAAGAGCAAGAGGTCTCTAAGTAGGCTAAAGACAACCTAAAAGTGTGAGAGGCGATATGCCTATGATTTACTATAGAGAAGAATATTGTCAAAAAATACAAGATGAATATGGTCTGAATACCTCATTCATCAAAGCTTGGAAGGAGTTAGGAGCATTGGAGAGATCAAAAGGTATGATCAAGAATTTGAAGTGCAGAACGTAGTTTTCTCTATATTTGAAAGGCACATTTTGATTTGATGGTAGCCTGAGCGTAAATTTGGCTTAGTGAAGTATGTATCGTGGCCTATGTAATTCCTCCAAATAGTTTAGCAATCAGTGGAATGAGAAACTTATCTTTGAGTTCAAAGATCTATAATCAACACAAAAGCTCTAAGTTTTATCAAATTTAGTAAAAAGGAAAACAGGTGATGAATAAGGGGACTAATAATGCTTCACTTCAGCGTATCTTCGCACTGATGCTCAATTTCATCTTTTTACGAGTGAGGCCAGGGTACTGATATGGACGTACCACTAATGATCTCGCTCATGGTTCAAGGTGATGGTGATGCGGCGGTCACGGTCACGTTTTAGAGGAAAATTTGTTGGTTTTTGAAATACATACTCAAATTCTACCAAAAGTTCAGTCAAGGCCTTGTACGTGTGGAACTTCATCTAACTCAGTAACGTGAAACTAGGCAACTGGAACTGAAGAAGAACTCTCAATTCCCTATACTATAATTCTACCACCCATTCATTTTGTTTATAAACCATGATTCTGGCCCCAAAATTACAAAGAATAGGTCCCAACGACCGAAGCCAATTGACCCCCAATACCACGTTAATTCCATTCAAAGGGAGCAGGAATAAATCAATATAAATTAGTTGGTGACCCGACCCATAGAGAACAGTACCTTACGCCACTAATCTAGATTTTCAGTTTGACTACTGTTGGCAGCCATCATCTTGAATTTCTCTACTAGTTCAATCGCAAGACCCAATTTGCAGACCTGACGGGAATCGATGAAGCTATGGGTACTGCCCAAGTCTACTAAGATCGTTAATGGGTGTCCTCTAATGGTTCTATGAAGTTTCATGGTTTGACCCCTGCAATAGCTTAGAGTGAGATTTCTAGCTCAAATTGCTCCTTGGACTCTTTTTCCTCCTCTTCCTTTACTTATTCGATGACCCCATCTATCTTACAGAGTTGCTTGCATTGATGTCCTTTGGAATATATATATATATATATACTTCATCGTAGTTGAAATAGAATCCTTTGATATGCGATCTTCCATCTTTACTCGGAAGAGGCATTTGAATAGCTTCTGATTAGGGGATGCTGCTAGAACATTCGGTGATGGCTTGGAATTGATAGTTGGACCTCTTCTTGGGTCGCCTCGTCTCTCATACAATCAGGCCAGGCTCATAGCATTAGTCAAATGCTTGGGCTTGTGTAATTTCCCATGTACTGCTATGTTTTCCCGAAGCCCAATGGTGAATTTCAGTCTCTTACTTTGTGGTGAGAGGGTCGACAGGAGCAGTTAGTTGGTCAAACTTGGACCGCTGTTCAAATTCATCTATGACTGAGATATTAAGCCTATCTATGTCCAGCTTAACCTTATGCTTGGTTAATGTCTTTATTAGTGGGACAGTGGACAGAACAAATAATTCTTGTCTCCGCTATCCGTTTGGTTGCCGTCTCCAAATTTTTGTCCACCGTCTCTAGTGAACAGGTATAAAAATTTTTGTCCCTCTAAAAAAGGGAAGACAGGGATACATTGTTCCTGTCTCCAACAACTAACTTTTACACAATCAATTATTATTATTATTATTATTATTATTATTATTATTATTATTATTATTATTATTATATAAGTTGTATTTATTATTATTCAAATACATTATTACAATTTATTCAAATTTGTTATTATTATGTCTAATTATTATTATTATTATATAATATGTATTTATTATTATTCAAATTTATTATAATAATATTTATTATGTGTAATTATTATAAAATTTGTATTTATTATTATTATTCAAAGTTATTATTATACGTATTATTATTTGTACGTAATAGTATTCAAATTTATTATTACTTTTATGTCATATTATTATTATTGTTATTATTATTTTTAAATAATTTGTTTTATTTAAATTCAAATTTATTATCTGTTATTAATCCATATATTATTATTAATATTATTTTGAATTCTAGTTATTATTAATCAAATTTATTATTACAAATTATTCGAATTTATTAATGTTATTATTAATTTTATATAATTTGTATTTATTATATAAAAATTATGATTGTCTTATTATTATTATTATATAATTGTATATAATATTAATAAAATTTATTATTTCAAATTATTCGAATAGTTTATTAAATAATATTATTTAATAATTTATAATATTATTAAATGTTTAAATAAATAATATTTATTATTATTAATTTATATAATATATATTTATTAATAATAAATAAAAGCTAAATGGCCATTTGCAAAAGCTGGCCTGGCCATTCGCTTTTGCAAATGGCCATTTAATGGCCATATAGCCAGGGCGAGATGAAGCCATCGCCCTGGCTATATGGCCATATCGCCAGGGCGAGGGGCGAGGGCTCGCCCTGGCTATATGGCCATCAAATGGCCATTTCGCCAGGGCGTGGCCATTTGCTGGCCAGCCTCGCTCTCGCGAGATTTCAGTTTATTATTATTATAATTTATTATAATATTTATTAATTATTTAAATAATAAAAAATGTTTAATAATATTATAAATTATTTTTATTTTATTATTACTAAGTTATTCTTATTATTATTATTGTTATCTATTATTATTATTATTATTATGATAATTAACTTTATTTATTAATTAGAATTTTAATTAGTGTTATAAGTAATTTTTA
>JANZLX010000172.1:61958-74079 GCA_025531955.1 Erythroxylum orinocense
CATTGCAATTGTTCCAATTACCATTACCCAAATACAACATTAAACACCACTAATTCCTCATTTAATAAATCAAATTTCCACGAAAAAGTTTGGGGTCCAACAACATGTGTCACTGTTCATACTGCCATATGTCACAATTTAATTGGTCTACTATTCAAATTTTTTCCCTAGTCCAAAAATACTCCAAATTTTCAAAAATTCACCAAAAATTTCGAAATAATCATAATATTCTCCAAATAAATTTTTACCACAAATAATCTACAATTCATATTTTAATCGCACTAATAACTTAATTATACTCGGAAAATGTCAATGAATGCATGTACAATCATATTAATGTGCAAAAATGTGCATGTCATATTTAACTTAATCATGACATGCATTTTCTAATTTCTCAGTAATTCATAATTCATTATTATAGCCTTAACATGGATAATGGGATGTTACAATTCTCTCCTCCTAACAAAAATTTGGTCCTCGAAATTATTACCAGAATGGTCAAATAGGTAGGGGTACTGATTTCTCATTTGCTGCTCCGTCTCCTATATGGCTCCCTCACTCGAATGATTCTCCCAAAGGACTTTCACCATTAGGATCACTTGGTTCCTCAGTTATTTATAATGATAGCCAATTATCTTCACTGGTTCTTCAACATAACTCAAATTACTAGAGAATTCAATCTCCTAAGTCATTATCACATGAGTTGGATCTGACTGATATCGCCTAAGCATTCTCACATGAAATACATTATGTATCTGAGCCATTTCAGAAGGTAAGGCTAACTTATAAGCTAATGGTCCAACTCTTTCGATTATTTCATATGGACCAATATTCCTTGGACTTAACTTACCTTTCTTACCGAATCTTGGCACACCTCACCAAGGTGATACTCTAAAAAATACTCTATCTCTCAGTTGATACTCCATATCTCTTCTGTGCTGATCCACATAGCTTTTCTGTCTATCTTGTACTGCTTTAATTCTGCTACGGATCAATTTCACTTTGTCAATAGTATCCTGAATCAATTCTGGCCCTTCGATAATTCTTAGACCCTCTTCATCTCTATATAAAGGCGAACGACACTTTTTGTCGTACAATGCCTCATATGGAGCTATTTTGATACTACTGTGATACTGATTATTATAGTTCAACTCAATGAAAGCTACATACTGATCCCATACTCTTTGAAACTCCAAAACATAAGCTCTGAGCATATCCTCAACAGTCTTGATCATCCTCTCACTCTTAGCATCTATCTGAGGATGAAATGCAGTACTGAAATTTAATTTTGTACCCATAGTTGTCTGTAAACTACCCTAAAATCTAGAGGTAAATCTAGGATCCCTGTCCGATACAATGGATACTGGAACCCCATGTAATCTCCCAAATTCATTCACATATCTCTGAGCTAACTGATCTAGTGAATAGTTTTCTCTCACTGGCAAGAAATGAGCCGACTTGGTCAGTTTATCAACAATGACCCAAACATGTTGTCTTAGAGTTCTTGTCAAACCTATAATAAAATCCATTATGATTCGTTCCCATTTCCACTCCGGAATAGGTAACGAATGTAATTTTCCAACTGGAGTTGATGCTCAACCGTAATCTGCTGGCATGTTATACATTTGGAAACAAACTCCGCTACTTGCTTCTTCATACCAGGCCACCAGTAATGTTGTTTCAGCGTGTTATACATCTTAGTGATACTAGGATGCATAGCATAAGCTGCTACATGTGCTTCCTCCAAAATCTCTTTCCTCAAATCATCAACATTGGGCGCACATAATCTTTGCTTTAGCCATAATGGATCATCTCTCACTTCAAATTCAAAATCCATATTCACTATTAACTTCTCAATTAACTTTATAAATTCTGGATCTCTGTTCTGAGCCTCTTTGATTATTTCAAGCAATACAAGTCTCAACTTCAGTGTAGCTAACAATACTTCATTCTACCCCAATTTCAATTCAACATTCATTGCTCTCAATTGAACTAGGCTCGGTAACCTCGATAGTTGTACTTGAGCCACGCTACTATTGGACTTCCGCCTTAATGCATCAATTACCACATTAGCTTTTCCAGGATGATACTCAATTGTATAATCATAATCTTTCAACAATTTTATCCATATCCTCTGTCTCATATTCAACTCTTTCTGGCTCAACAGATACTTCAAACTCTTATGATCAGTGAACACCTTAAAAGTTTCTCCATATAGATAACGTCTCCAAATCTTTAAGGCAAACACTACTGTAACAAGTTCTAAATCATGAACTGGATAATTAAACTCATGAGACCTCAACTATCTCAATGCATATGCTATTACTTTGCCATGCTGCATCAGTACACATCCTAAACCTAATGTGATACATCACTATACACAACATAACCTCCAGAGCCAGATGGAATAGGTAACACTGGTGTTGTAGTTAACCAATGCTTTAGCTCCTCAAAACTCCTCTGACAATCATCATTCCATTTGAGAGGCACATTCTTTCTTAGAAGTTTTGTCAAAGGGGTTGAGAGTAGTGAAAACCCCTCGATAACCTTTTGTAATAACCAACTAATCCAAGGAAACTTCGGATCTCAGATACATTCCTTAGAGCCTACCACTTCATTACTGCTTCTACTTTCTTTGTGTCTACCTGAATGCCCTGTCCAGACACTATATGACCCAAAAATACTACTTGATCAAGCCAAAATTCACACTTAGTGAACTTGGCATATAACTGTTTTCCCCTCATTATCTAGAACCAATCTCAGATGTGTTAAATGATCTTTTGTACACTTTGAGTACACCAAAATTTCATCAATAAATAAAGTCACAAAGTGATCTAAATAAGGTTGAAATACCTTATTCATCAAAGCCATAAAAGCTATCGGGGCGTTAGTCAATCCAAATAGCATTACAAAAAACTTGAAGTGCCTATACCTTGTTCTAAATGCACTCTTCAGTACATCAGCCTCAGCCATTTTTAACTAATAATATCCCGATCTTAGGCCTAACTTTATAAACACCTGAGCTCCTTGTAATTAATCAAACAAATCATCAATCCTCGATAATGGATATTTATTCTTAACTGTTATCCGATTCAACTGTTGATAATAAATACACAATCTCAAAATTCCATCCTTCTTCTTTACAAACAATACCAGAGCTTCCCAAGGTGACACATTAGGCCTGATGAAACCCTTATCTAATAACTCTTATAACTGGGTTTTCAATTCCTTCAGTTCTACAGGTGTCATCAAGGTCTATGGTAAACTCCGTCTCCCTTTCTGGGGGTAAACCTGGTAGTTATGCAGGAAACACATCCAGAAAATCCCTAACAATAGGAATATCCTGAATGGATTGTTCATTTCAAGTATCCATTACATGGGCCAGATAAGCCTCACACCCACCTCGGATCAGTTTCAACACACTCATAAATGAAATTAGTCGGGCTGGCACGGCCTGACTAACTTCTTGAAACACCACTCTTGGTTGATTAGGGGATTCAAGAACTACTTCCTTAGTATAACAATTCATCACAGCCCGATGAGCAATAAGCCAATCCATGCCTAGAATAACATCTATTTCCTTTAACTGTAATACAATCAAATCATCTTCTAACTCTGCCTAATCAATCCGAACTATGCACCTTTTACAAACCTCACCGATCACTGTTGTGCTACCCACTCGGGTACTTACCTCTAACTCGCATTTCAATATCTCTCTCTCATAATGCAATCCAGATGCCAGATGCGGTGTAATAAATGAATGTGTAGATCTTGAATCTACCAATGCATATGCTTCAAAATGAAAAACATTCAACATATCTGTTACCACATCTGAGGAGTTATGTGCCTCCTGTCTGGTAATGACATAGACCCTAGCCTAAGATTGCGGATGGTTACTCCGCACCTTAGTCCTAACACTAGGCCCTACTAACTGAGTTCTGCCTCTACATTTGCCTCTTTGTGTAGATCTGCCAGCTTTGCTCTGCTGAACTGTTGTCTTAGTCATTGTTCCTCCTCTAACTCCAAACAATGGCTTTAACATCTCAGGACAATCTTTGATCAGATGGTCTACATATCCATAATGGAAACAAGCTCCCGTCAACCTCCAACATTCACCACCATGTTTCTTACCACAGTGCTCACAATCAGGCAGCTGTTGAGACTGACTGAAGGGCATTTGTCCTTTACCTCTCCCAAACTGAACAAATCCACCTCTTGATCGAGATACAAATTGTCTCGATCTAGACTGGAATCGAGAAGATTTATTTTGGCATTTTCTGAAGCTGCTGTCAGAATCAACCTAAGATTCATCCTGCCTCTTTCCTCTAACCTCCTGTCTCTACTCTCCCTGACCATCCTTCAACAACTGTTCAATTTTAATTGAGGTCGCTCGGAGTTTCGTAAAACTACCCAAATTAAAAATTACTAGCCTCGTTCTGATCTCCATGTTCAAACTGTCCTCAAACCGTCTACATTTGTCTTCCTCAGTTGGGATCAATGCAGTTGCATACCCTATTAACTCATTGAATCTTATTTCATACTCTGCCACTGTGAGCCTTCCTTGCTTCAGATCTAAAAAGTCTTTCATCTTCTGATCCATGTAAATCTTAGGTATATAGTTCTCTCGGAACACCCTTACAAAATCTTCCCAGGTCAAACTACAAGGTTTGATGGTACGGCCTAGAACAGTCTTTCACCACTGATATGGTGGACCTTGCAGTAATGAGACCACATAATCAAATCTTTCATCTACCTTACAGTCCATCTGGTCTAACACTCTTTCAGTTCTCTCTAACCACTCTTCTACGTTAACAGGATCTGTACTTCCGTAGAAGTCTACAGTCCCCTAGTTTCTTAGTTTATCGTATTTTCTTTCTTGCCTCTTCGAAACACTTGGAGGCATTTGAGCAAACTTAGGTACAGGAGACTCTACATTGGCTCCTACAGACTGCATGTCAGTTGACTCTCCAATTGGATCACCTATAGAAGGTGACCTATTTCAAACAAAATTTATGATCACTATATAAATCTCTCACTATTTATCATATTTCTTTACTCTTATGTGTCCCTAAGATGCCAAACCAAGCTCTGATACCAAAAATGCAACATCCCACTACCATAAGTATATACCCGAACATCCAAAGGACATTTAAGTACATATCCTATGATAATGGTATGTTAGAGCAAACATATATCCAACTTACACACAGTATCATCTGACATAATTAAAAGTCATCAAATTAAAAACCATTCCTTGCATTCAACAAAAGCTTACAATCCTTATACAAGTTCTAGACAAGAACTACAAAAGAAAATACAAATTACAACACTTCTGAAGTTAGCTGACAGACCTCTGAGCTGTAACTAAGTCCAAAATGTTTATACAACAACCTATATAACTAGAGCATAGTTTGGCATCTTAGGGACACATAAGAGTAAAGAGATATGATAAATAGTGAGAGATTTAGGTAGTGATCATAACTTTTGTTTGATATAGGTCACCTTCCATAGATGATCCAATTAGAGAGTCAGTTGACATGGAGTCCATAGGAGCCAATGTAGAGTCTCCTGTACCTGAATTTGCTCAAATGCTTCCGAGAGTTCTGGAGAGGCGAGAAAGAAAATATGATAAACTGAGAAAGAAGGGGGTTGTAGACTTCTACGAAATTACAGATCCTGCTGAGGCAGAAGGGTGGTTAGATAGAACTGAAAGAGTGTTCAACCAAATGGACTGTGAGGCAGATGAAAGATTTGATTATGTGGTCTCATTACTGCAAGGTCCAGCATACCAGTGGTGGAAGACTGTTCCGGATAGTACCGCCAGACCTTGTAATTTGACTTGGGAAGATTTTTTGAGGGTGTTTCGAGAGAACTATATGCCTAAGATTTACATAGATCGAAAGATGAAACAATTTTTAGATCTGAAGCAAGGCAGGCTCACAATGGCAAAGTATGAAATAAGATTCAATGAGTTAATGGGGTATGTAACTGCATTGATCCCAACTGAGCGAGACAAATGTAGACAGTTTGAGGACAGTTTGAACATGGAGATCAGAACGAGGCTAGCCATTTCTAATTTAGGTAGTTTTACGAAACTCCAAGCGGCCTCAATCAAAATTGAATAGTTGTTGAAGGATGGTCAGGGAGAGTATAGACAGGAGGTTAAAGGAAAGTGGCAGGATGAATCTCAGGCTGATTTTGACAGAAGCTTCAAAAAGTGCCAGAACAGATCTTCTCGATTCTAGTATAGATCGAGACAATTTGGATCCTGATCAAGAGGTGGATTTGTTCAGTTTGGGAGAGGTAGAGGATAAATGCCCTTTAGTCAGTCTTAAAAGTTGCCTGATTGTGAGCATTGTGGTAAGAAAAATGGTGGTGAATGTTGAAGGTTAACAGGAGCTTGTTTCTGTTATGGCTCTGTAGACTATCTGATCAAGATTGTCTTGAGATGTTAGAACCACAGTCTGGAGTTAGAGGAGGAACAATGACTGAGACATCGGTTCAGCAGAGCAAAGCTGACAAATCTACACAAAGAGGCAGAGGTTGACGCAGAACTCAGTCAGTAGGGCCCAGTGTCAGGACTGAGGTGCGGAGTAACCAGCTGCAATCTCAGGCCAGGGTCTATTCCATTACTAGACTGGAGGCATAGAACTCCCGAGATGTGGTAACAGGTGTGTTGAATGTTTTTCATTTTGAAGCATATGCATTGGTAGATCCAGGATCTACACATTCATTCATCACACCGCATCTGGCTTCTAGATTGTATTGTGAGCGAGAGATATTGAGATGTAGGTTAGAGGTAAGTACCCTAGTGGATAGCACAACAATAATTAGTGAGGTTTGTAAAAGGTGCATAGTTTGGATTGTTCAGGCAGAGTTAGAAACTGATTTGATTATATTACATTTAAAGGAAATCGATGTTATTTTAGGCATAGATTGGCTTAGTGCTCATCAGGCTGTGATGAATTGTTACACCAAGGAAGTAGTTCTTGAATCCTCTAACCAACCGAGAGTGGTGTTTCGAGGAGTTATTCAGGCTGTGCCAGCCCGACTAATTTCATTTATGAGTGTGCTGAAACTGATCTGAGGTGGATGTGAGGCTTATCTGGCCCACATAGTTGATACTTGAAATGAACAAACCATTCTGGATATTCCTGTTGTTAGGAATTTCCTAGATGTTTCCTGCAGAACTACCAGGTTTACCCTAGAAAGGGAGACAGAGTTTACCATAGACCTTGTTCCAGGTATCGCTCCTATATCAATTTCTCCATATAGGATGAAACCTGTAGAACTGAAGGAATTGAAAACCCATTTACAAGAGTTGTTAGATAAGGGTTTCATCAGGCCTAGTGTGTCACCTTGGGGAGCTCCGGTATTGTTTTTAAAGAAGAAGGATGGAACTATGAGATTGTGTATTGATTATCGGCAGTTCAAATAACAGTTAAGAATAAATATCCATTGTCGAGGATTGATAATTTGTTTGATCAATTACAGGGAGCTCAAGTGTTTACAAAGTTAAACTTGAGATCGGGATATTATCAGTGGAAAATAGCTGAGGCTGATGTACCAAAGAGTACATTTAGAACAAGATATGGGCACTTCGAGTTTTTGGTAATACCGTTTGGATTGACTAACGCCCGACAGCTTTTATGGCTTCGATGAATAAGGTATTTCAACCTTATTTAGATCGCTTTATGATTGAATTTATTGATGAAATTTTGGTGTACTTGAGGTGTAGAGAAGATCATTCTGCACATTTGAGAGTGGTTCTATAGATAATGAGGGAAAAACAGTTTTATGCCAAGTTCAGCAAGTGTGAATTTTGGCTTGATCAAGTAGTATTTCTGGGTTACATAGTGTCTGGACGGGGCATTCAGGTAGACCCAAAGGAAGTAGAAGCAGTGATGAAATGGGAGGCTCCGAGTAATGTGTATGAGATCCAAAGTTTCCTTGGATTAGTTGGTTATTACAGAAGGTTTGTCAAGAGGTTTTCACTACTCTCAGCCCCTTTGATAAAACTTATGAGAAAGAATGTGCCTTTCATATGTAATGATGATTGCCAAAAGAGTTTTGAGGTGCTTAAGCATCGGTTAACTACAGCACTAATGCTAGCTATTCCATCTAGCTCTAGAGGTTATGTTGTGTACAGTGATGCATCACATCAGGGTTTAGAATGTGTACTGATGCAGCATGGCAAAGTAATAGCATATGCATTGAGACAGTTGAGGTCTCATGAGTTTAATTATCCAGTACATGATTTAAAACTTGCTGCAGTAGTATTTGCCTTAAATATTTGGAGACATTATCTATATGGAGAAACTTTTCAGATGTTTACTGATCATAAGAGTTTGAAGTATCTATTGAGATAGAAAGAGTTAAAAATGAGACAAAGGAGATGGATAGAATTGTTAAAAGATTATGATTGTATAATTGAGTATCATCCTGGAAAAGCTAATGTGGTAGTTGTTGCTTTGAATCGAAAGTCTAATAGCAGTGTAGCTCAAGTACAGTTATCGAGGTTACCGACCCTAGTTCATTTGAGAGCACTGAATGTTGAATTGAACTTAGGGTAGAATGAAACATTGATAGCTACATTGAAGTTGAGACATCTATTACTTGAAAGAATTAAAGAGGCTCAGAACTGAGATCCAGAATTTATAAATTTAAAAGTGAATATGGATTCTAAATTTGAAGTGAGAGATGATACATTGTGGTTAAAGCAAAGATTATGTATGCCCAATGTTGATAATTTGAGGAAAGAGATTTTGGAGGAAGCACATGTAGCAGTTTATGCTATACATCCTGATACCACCAAGATATATAACACACTGAAACAACATTATTGCTTGCCTAGTATGAAGAAGCAAGTAGCGAAGTTTGTTTCTAAGTGTATAACTTGTCAGCAAATTAAGGGTGAGCATCAGGCTCTAGTTGGAAAATTACATTTGTTACCTATTCCAGAGTGGAAATAGGAACCAATCACGATGGATTTTATTATGGTTTTGCTGAAGACTCCGAGGCAACATGATGCCATTTGGGTTATTATTGATAGACTAACCAAGTCAGCTAATTTCTTACCAGTGAGAGAAAATTATTCACTAGATCAGTTAGCTTGGAGATATGTGAATGAAGTTGTGAGATTGCATGGGGTTCCAGTTTCCATTATATCAGACAGGGATCCTAGATTTAACTCGAGATTTTGGGGTAGCTTACAGACAGCTTTGGGTATAAAACTAAATTTCAGTACTGCATTTCGTCCTCATACAGATTGTCAGAGTGAGACGACGATCAAGACTGTTGAGGATATGCTCAGAGCTTGTGTTCTGGAGTTTCAAAGAGAATGGGATCAATATGTAGCGTTGATTGAGTTTGCCTATAATAATTAGTATCACAGTAGTATCGGTATGGCTCCATACGACGCATTGTACGACAAAAAGTGTCGTTCGCCATTATATTGGGATAAAAAGGGTCTAAGAATTGTCAAAGGCCCAAAATTGATTCAGGATACTATTGATAAGGTGAAATTGATCCGTAGCAGAATTAAAACAGTACAAGATAGACATAAGAGCTTTGTGGATCAACACAGACGAGATATGGAGTAATAGGTGGGAGATAGAGTATTTATGAGAGTATCACCTTGGCAAGGTGTGCTGAGGTTCGGTAGGAAGGGTAAGTTAAGCCCGAGATACATTGGTCCATATGAAATAATTGAAAGAATTGGGTCATTAACTTATAAAGTAGCTTTACCTTCAGAGATGGCTCAGATACATAATGTGTTTCATGTGAGTATGCTTAGGCGATATCGGTCGGATCCACTCATGTGATACCGACTTAGGAGATTGAAGTCTCTAGTAATTTAAGTTATGTTGAAGAACCAGTGAAGATAATTGACTATCAGAATAAACAACTGAGGAACCGAGTGATCCTATTAGTGAAAATCCTTTGGAAGAATCATTCGAGTGAGGAAGCCACATGGGAAACAAAGGAGCATATGAGAAATCAGTACCCCTACCTATTTGACCATTTAGGTAAGAATTTTGAGGACAAAATTTTTATGTAGGAGGGGAGAATTGTATCATCCTGTTACCCATGTTAAGGCTATAATAGTGAACTATGAATTACTGAATTATCATGTTTAAGTTAAATATGACATGCACATTTTTGCACATTAATATGATTGTACATACATTCATTGACATTTTCTGAGTATAATTGAGTTATTAATGTGATTAAAATATAAATTGTGGTTTATTTTTCGTAAAAATTTATTTGAAGAATATTATGATTATTTCAAAATTTTTGGTGAATTTTTTAAAATTTGGAATATTTTTGGACTAAGGAAAAATGTTGAATAATGGACCAATTAAATTGCGACATGTGGCAGTATGAACAGTGACATATGTAATATATGCAAGATAGCCATGTAGTCTTGTTTTGAGTAAAGAAAGGTTACTGTATCTCGTTTGTTCTTCACTGGAATCACCAAAACACTCTTCTAGTTATTCATCACCGAATAGCAAATTGATATTCTTTTTGTGTGAAATTGATTCCGTCTCATCGTTAGAACTATTGATGAATCTAGTAAGTAACTCTGATGATGTTGTACAGTGTAAATATATACATGCATGAGTGGGTTTGAGAAGTGTAGTTTCGGTGATGAATGAATTAGACGAAAGATTTGTGAAATATGGATATGTTGTTTTTGCATTTTTGAGGACCAATATGTCATAAGATAGTGTTGAAGTGAGTTTTGAGCTAAAAGAATCATTGAACCTGTGTTCAGGAAGAATGCAGAAATTCAGGAAAAAAGATGAACATATACTTTGTTTTTCACTATACATGTGTGAATATATGGTTGTTTTTACTATTCACGTGTGAATTTATGGAAATGAATTTAAGTGAGTTTAATGATATGAAATGAAGAGTTGGTGAGGTCGTGGTATAGAGTTAATCAAGTGATAAGTTTTTTATGAAATGAAAGTGTGGAAAAGTGAAAAGAGAAGCATCAGATGAAAGATAGACATTTACAGTAGTGAGAGAAAACTTGGGTAAGGTTTCGGTTTTCATGAATTATCATTTTAAATTTGCACTTGATGGATTTAGAGACTGTATTGGGTATAGAAATACATAATAGATGATTTAGAAGTGATTAATATGGAAAAGAAAAAAATGAAAAAATGGAAGAAGTTGGTACGAGTGCAAGGCCGTGTATGGGCATGCATGGGCGTGCAAGATACTGTGTTGTCCACTTGATCAGATGGTGCACTGTGTTGTTTCTCTTCTTCAAGGAGCAGCCTATGAATGGTGGAAGTTCGTTTTGAGGAATCCTTAGCTACCGGTGCCTTTAACTTGGGATTTCTTTACCTAAGAGTTCAAAGCTAAGTATGTTACGGAGGCTTACAAAAAGGAGAAGTGGAAGCAATTTTTGAACCTAAAATAGAGGAACCTGTTAGTTGCTGAGTACGACTAGGAATTCAATCGACTCAGTAAGTATGCCTTTAAATCAGTACTTACTGACGAGTTTCGATATCATCAGTTCGAGGATGGTTTGAATGATTCCATCAAGGAGCATCTGGCAGCATTTACCCTTTTGTAGTAAGTGAATTATCATCAGCTGGTGCAAGCTGTTATGAAAGTAGAAAGGCAAGAGATGGTTAGGAGAGAAAGGAGTCAACGAAGGGGCTTTACTAGAGGATCAGTCCTCGGGCAAGCGAAATCGGAAAGGTGCTTCCTCTATACCAGAATTTATTCAAAGGTTTGTGGCTTGGGGAAGACAGTTTTTGGGACCCGATCTCAGAACCGGACCCTAACCGGAAAAACGAAAATATGGAAAATGAAAAGCGAACCAAACGAACGGATCGAAAATCATAAAGCGAAAGCAAAATCGAAAAATTAGATTGTCTTAGGAATCCAACGCTTCAAAAACCAAATCAATCGGATGTCGGACGAAAAAGTTTTAAGTAAAAGATTAAGAGAGGGTCGGATTGGGAAAGAAATAACAAAAACAGAAGGAGTCAAAACGACATATAAATAACCAAAAATTTCAAAATTCATAACTCTTGATCCCGAACTCCAAATTTGACAAATTTGGTATCAATAGAAAGATAAAAACAAGCTCTAA
>JANZLX010000172.1:101157-111180 GCA_025531955.1 Erythroxylum orinocense
ACATGGATATAGTATATCAATTTGTATATTGAAATGTGAAAGAATGTGAATTGGATTGACTGATGATATGGTATATTAGAATAAGATATGATTGTGACTTGGATATGGATGATTTTGATTATGATTGAGAATTATTCAAGTGCTAGGTACAGATTTGTGTTTGTTTATGCTGGGATTTTGGACAGAAGGTCCGATGAATTTGATGATTGTGTGATTGGGCCGGTTTATAGAAGTGCCTTTAAATCTATTTGCAGATTTTGGGATTTTTAAAATGCAGCCGTTATGCTGCCGAAATTTTTACGACAAAGAAAAAATAAGAATAAGATTTTTTTAAGATGATATGAAGATATTGCATGTATAAGAAGTTTTTTTTATGAATTGAGTTTTGCATGAGGATGAATTTCCAAAAAGGAAATTGTATGGATTGGTTTTGATTTGAACAAGATTGATTAAAGATGAAAAGGAATAAATATTACGAGAAAAAAAAATATACCAGGTTTTCGGATTGGTTTAGTCTTAGGGTTTCCAACACGATTTTAGTTTTCGAAGATACACGCTACGGATGTCGGAAATTTGATTCGGTTCGATGGAATCGTTTGTTTGCTTCGTCTTCGCTTTGCTTCCGATTTCGTTTTGTATTTTTTTTTTGTTTCCGTTTGATCCGATTCTTCGATTTCGCTAATGATTTTGCTTCCACTTTATGAGTTCCAATCCGTTCATTTGTTTTGCTTTGTTTTCCGATTCGATTTCGTTATCCGTATTTCGTTTTTTTGTTAGGATCCGGTTCCGAGATTGAGTCCCAACATGAATTACCTGACCTATGATCTGGAGTTAGCAGCAATAGTTTTTGCCTTAAAGATTTGGAGATATTATCTGTATGGGGTTCAAACAAGGATTTTTACAGATCATAAAAGTCTTAAGTATTTATTGAGCCAAAGGGAACTGAATTTGAGATAGAGAAGATGATTAGAGCTAATTAAGTGTTATAATTTGTTGATTGAGTACCATCCAAGAAGGGCAAACATAGTGGCGGATGCTTTAAGTAGGAAATCCTCAATAGCCCACGTTCAAACAGTTTATCTGTCGTTATTGAAAGAGATGGTTAAGCTTAGGATAAGTTTGAAGCAGGAGGAACCTAAATGTATTGTTGCTACTCATAGAGTGAGACCGATACTCAGAGAGAAGGTTAGGGAGTTACAAGCACAGGATGCGGAATTAAGCAAGCTCTGAGAAGAAATTAAAAATGGCAACAAATCTGAAGTGTTAATGAGGGATGATGGACTCATGACTGTAGGAAATAGATTTTGTATTCCCAAAAGTCAAGAAGGTGAAGGATGAGATATTGGATGGGGCACACAAGTGCACCAAGATGTACAGAGATTTAAGAGAGCATATCTAGTGGAAAGGCATGAAGAGGGATGTTGCAGAATATGCAAGAAAGTGTCTTATGTGTCAGCAAGTCAAGACTGGACACCAGGCACCCTCGGGCACGTTAAGGCCATTATCCATTCCTGAGTGGAAATAGCAACAGGTAACTATAGACTTTCTGATGGGTTTGCCTAAGACTAGTAGGAAGCATTATGCCATATGGGTTATTGTTGATCGTGTGACAAAGTTAGCCAACTTTCTAGCAATTAAACAGACTGATTCCCTATATGTGCTAGCAAAGAAATATATTGATGAGATAGTGAGACTGCATGGGATTCCAGAGTCTATAGTTTCTGACAGAGATCCTCGATTTACTTTGAGATTTTGGGAAAGTGTGCAAGAAACTCTGGGGACCAAGTTGAATTTCAGCACTGCTTTTCATCCCCAGACAGATGGCCAATCTAAGAGGACTATTTGGACCCTTTAGGAAATGCTCAGGGCATATGTGATGGATTTCAAAGGAGCTTGGGATGAGCATTTGCCATTGGTCGAATTTATTTACAAAAATTCGTAGCACTCGAGTATTCAGATGGCTCCTTATGAAGCATTGTATGGAAGGAGATTTAGAACTCTGATATGCTAGGATGAAGAAGAAGAAAGGAAACTATTAGGGTCAGAGTTACTTCAGATAACAGTGGATAAGGTCAACTTAGTTAAGCAGCGACTTAAAGCGACTCAAGATAGAATGAAGAGCTATATTGATGCACACCGAAAGGAGATGGAGTATGAACTCGATGAGAACGTCTTTCTTAAGACGTCTCCTTGGAAAGGAGTCATGCGATTTGGCAAGAAGGGCAAGTTGAGCCCAAGATATGTGAGTCCTTATGAAATTCTCGAGAGGATCGGACTGCTAGCCTATAGGTTGGCATTGCCCCCAGAATTGTTACAGATACATGACGTTTTTCATGTGTCCATATTGAGGAAGTATAGATCGGATCCCTCCCACATCATTCAAACCACTGAGGTTCAGTTGAGAGATGATCTGAGTTATGAGGAGACTCTACTGGAGATTTTAAACACTAAAGAGAAAGTCCTCAGGAACAAGACAGTTCAACTAGTCAAAGTCCTGTGGAGAAATCATTCTGTTGAAGAGGCCACGTGGGAACATTTAGAAGCCATGAGAGAGAAGTATCCACAGCTCTTTAATGGTTCAGATAAGAATTTTGAGGGCGAAATTCTTTTAAGAGGGGGGAGAAATGTTGGCCCCTGAATTTTTTTAATTATTAAGGATGATTTAAAATGAATTATGGGGTTATGATGGATAAATTTTGGAGTTAATTACTATATCAAGGTTAGTAGGATTTTATTGCAAGGGTTAATGAAATTAAAATGGTAAGTTAATAAGAATATTCGAGGGTAGTTTTGGAAGATCACTTAAGTGTAGCAAGGCATAAGCTTTTAAGGAAGGACAAATTGGGAAGATGGAATTGTTGTCTTACATGTTAGAAGAAAAAAACGTTAGTGAGGAATGAAAGAAGAGAGAGAGCACGAAGAGAAGATAAGAAAGAAAGAGGAAGTGAGTTTTGGTGGTTGGAGAGAAAAGAAGAGAGTTAAGCTCGGGTTTCTTTTCCTAAGCTTTCTAGTGAGATTTTGAGGTTGAATAAGAAAGGAAAAAGATAGAGAAAGACAAGAGTTTTCTTTTGAACCAAACATTTCTTCATGGGGTGAAGATTTAAGGTAAGAGCATTTTAAATGCTTTAGATTTTGGAAGGGTTTTGGTTTAAAGAAATTAGAAAATGCATGGGTTACGTGTTCTAGGATCAATTTTATACATATGTTTCTTTGGGTTCTCATTTGGAATTCCTATTGATTTGAGAATTGTATCAATATTGATAAGGGAATCAAGAAAGACAAGAGGAGCAAGAGGAAAGACATCCTTAAGCCAAGTTTTTAAGCAAGGAATTTCAAGGTGGGTTTCACTTTTATAATTAAGTAATGAGCCATTAAAGATTCTTCTAAGAAATGATTTGTTTTTTTTAACTACCTTATTCATGTGCATTTATTGCTTTTTAAATGTTGTAAGATGGTGCTATATGATTGCTGCATAAATTGTGTTCAAGATCGATGAAATGCTTTTGAAAATGATTCTTTGAAAAGATACATGTTCATGAAATCATATTTTCGGAAGAGGTTTTCAAGATATAGCAAGTACATGAAAAGCAAGTTTTCAAAGAAGTGACATTTTAGGCAACAAGCTTACAAGTTCATGAAATATATGTTATGTGGGTTTGTGGTAGTCCCTCAAGAATTGTCACGTGCACGTTGACCAAGTTATAGGTTTCTCCCACCTACCTGTTAGTAGCACAGAGCTCCTTCATGGACTCCCTTAAGTTTACGGCTACACAGAACCATTATGTGGAAATGTGTAGTGCGTCATGTTTATGGACTTACCTTGACCATTTTGTTATGCTTATGTGCTCATGACGTTTTGATTTGCTATATGTTCAAAATAAGCTGATATAAATGATGCATACTCATTTTGGCATAAATATGAATTTCGGCATGAAAATGACTTTCTAAATGGTTTTGCTTATTACTAGTTATAAAATTGTTACCTACGGGCTTTAAGCTCACCCCCATTTTTCCTCCTCATAAGCAGGTGATGAGCAAGAGATCGAGTAGTCAATAACCAAGGCATCACTCCACTTTTGACATATTTTGTATTTAAAGTAAATTCTGTAAAGCAAGCCTTGAGTTGCATTTTGAGCAACTCATGATTTATGTAAAATTTTGTATTTTGGGGATTTTGAGACCTTAATGTAAATGCGGCTTAAAATGACATCTAAAGCTGTTTAAAAACTCTTACCTTTTTATGTCAATGGAATAAGATTTTCTTTTGGCTCACGATTTTCTTTCAAGTTAATGCATTTCATCGTTTAGTTTGCATAAGGCAAAGGTTAGTGTTCGGACTCCAGGGAAAATCTGGATTAATCTAGGTAGAAGTAAACAAATGTGCCTTACGGAAAGTTGTAGGTCTTTCTCTTAGCTTTCCAATGGTATATAATAGGAAACTTTCGACCCAGTTGTTCAAAAGTTAGGTTGCTTAGAAGGGGAATTGCTTAGGAGTATCGAGTGATATCGTCTGTGATGACGTCATATAGTCTATAAGTAAGTATCGTCTGTAGGAATGATTCGTCTTAAGTGTTGCATCATCTTAAGTTGACTTTACTTCGTCTTAATTTGACCGTATTCGTCTTAAACGTTGCATCATCTTAAGTTAACTTTACTTCATCTTAAGTCGACTCCGCATTCGTTTTAAGAGTTACATCGTCTTAAGTTGACTTTGCTTCATCTTAAGTTGACCGTATTCATCTTAAGCGTTGCATCGTCTTAAGTTGACTTTGCTTCGTCTTAAGTTGACCATGTTATCATCTGTTCCCGCATTCTTCTACTTCTTACATTCGTCTACCTCATGCTATCGTCTACTTTCCACATTCGTCTGCTTCTTATTTCGTCTGCCTTTTTGATTCATCTACTTGTGGTTCGTCTGCCTTCTTGCTATTGTTTGCTCTATATTTGACCCTTCAAACGATAGAATCAGTCTTCGATATCTACATGAAAGTTGTGGATCTCGAAGTCTTCTATCAAAGCGTCCTATGATTACCCTAATCTGCTATCTCTAAGGACAATTATGCTAATTGCCACAAGACAGGGGCAATATGGTTAATGATTTGGACATACTTGATTCTTTTGGCCATAACTTCATCATCCGACCTCCAAATGAAGTGATTCTTGAAGCGATAGATTCCTAATGCCTTTTTCTATCCCTCCATAATAAATTTTTGGCTAATAAGGGTTCGTTGAAATAACCCTACAAGATATCAGCCATAACTTTGTTATGGGACCTCCAAATGCGTTTATTCTTGTCTCTAAATAAACTAGAGACATAGAGCCTCATACGTGCTTAACAAGTAGAATTGAAATTCAGGTTTGAGCTTTTTCCCAAATTCGGTTCAGAAAAAGGAATGATGTATAGTTTTAATGTTTGTCTTGGTGGGGGCACGTCACCCTTGTGGGATACGCGTTTAGATGTCACTTAGGATGTCGGGCCCGTTACTTACGAGGATGGAGTGTCCAACATAAAGAACAAGAGTAATGTGTCAATTGTGAATGTTTGTGAATTGGAAATTTCTATGATGTTATGTAATATGTAATGACTTAATGATTCATTGATATATTGATGCAAATGCTTATGTTTATAAGGCATATTGAGTTTGATCAAAAGGGAGTGAATATGTCCAATTTGAGATAAATGAAATAAAGACATATGTTATTCATTATATTATTTGTTTGTGATTCTGAAATCTAAAATGAATTGTTTTAAAAATTTTAAGTCCTAGTTGTAGGTAAATAGGCATGCCTAGAAGGGTCTACAACTACTCTTGTGACACTAAGGTGTCTCCTGATATTGATACTTGGGTATCTCCTGATATCGACACTTCAGTGTCTCTTGATATTTGACACAACAGTGTCTTCTGATACTGAGACATAAGTCTCTCCTGTTCTATGATACCAATCATGGTATCTTTTGTTTTGGTCTTGTTACCCATTTCTGTAAAAAGGATTAGCAGTCTAACTTGTTTTATGTTCTGATATATGTTAAATTATGATATAAGCTAAGTTCAGTTTTGATACAACTAAATTTTGTTATGATATAATCAAGTTCTGTTCTGACACAATTAAGCTCTATTTTGATACATTAAAGTTTTGTTTTGATATTATGGTATTTTGTTCAGATACTTGTAAGTTTTGTTCTAAAGCAAGTATATCCTGTTTTGATATATTATATTTTGTTCTTATGCAAATACTATGGGATTGTTCTTTAATTTGAAAAATTAAAGGTTGTATATGGTTTGACATGATTCTGTGCATGTAAATATTAGACGACTGCTAGAAACAGTCGCCAGATTATATCTTGTTTAGTTTTTCCCCACTAAGTTATAAATTGAGCACGGTGGTTTTGCTTCCGTGCAGGTTTTGATAAGAAGATTTAAAGATTGGGATAAAGACAACTGCAGTGGCTAAGAAGAATGTCTTCTATTTTTGAAAACGTATAATTGAGTTTGTTTTTTAGTTGTATTTGATATTATGAGACAACTTATATTTTATTTGATGGTTTGTAATAACCTTACTATAGGATGGATTTGGAACTTATGGCATGCATTTGAAATAGTATGATATGTTTTGTTTTCAACAACTATTTATGTGTAATGTATGTTTGCTTAACTTTCTGAAAATACATGTAAGAAATGTTTGGTATGTTTTAGATTATTTTGGTTCTATTTTGTGTAGCATCTGCATAACTTCCCAAGGGGTATTTGGGTGTTTCAAAAGAGGCAGAGTTGACAGAGGAAATTTTGAAGTTAAAGAAGGAAATTCCTTATAAGTTAGGGGGAAGTGAGGAACACAAAAGAAGAGCAAGTTATAACTAAGAACTAGAAGAAAAGGGCAAGAAACTTAGTGGAAGAAAAACTGAGAAGGGAACCAGAAGCGACTGGAGAAGAGGAAGGAGTAGAGAGAGGAAGCTAAAACAGACAGGGCAGGTTGAACTAGGATTTTAAAGTTAAAAGAAGCTAAGATGAATCACGTAGAAATAACAAAGAAAGAAAAAGAAGGGGAAAATGAACAGCAAGAGTAGAGCTACAACATTAAAGAAAACAAAGGAGTATATAAAATCAGGCTTAGAACTCGAGATAAATTATGTGCAGAAGAATTATAGGAAAACTCAATCTTTTAAAAACCGAACCGATTAAGTCGATTTCACCATAAAAACCTTGAATTGGTAAATTTTTCGATTTGGTTTTTAACTTTCTAATTCAATTTAATTTAATAATTTTTGTTATTAAAAAGCGATTAGTTTAGTAACTAATCGATCCGTTTTTGTAAATTAATAATTTTTATAAAGCAAAATAAACTAATTAGTTTTGTTTAGTAATCTCATTTTTAATTAAACTTTAAATTTTTTAATAGGTAAGGATAGTCTTCTTTAATTATTTTTTAAATTTTTTTAATTTTATTTAATCTTTAATCGATTCTATAACTATTTAATACCGATCGAACCTTTTAAACCTTAAACCTCTTGTATTATTGGTTTAATTTTTGATCTAGTTTTTAAAACATTAAAAACCTCACGCAAGACCATGCAGAAGATCTAAAGAGAAGTAAGTGCTTCTCTCTCACCAAAATTTTTCCATTTTTTCATTTATCATAATTTATATCCCATATGCTTTAGCATTTAAAAATTGTACACTTTTTCATTCCATGTACGTGAAGAATAATTATAACAATTTATGGAATCACATTCACTTCTTATAAATACATTATTTTTTAATTTTATGTTATGGCTTAGTTATTATAAAAGTTTATATTTTATAAATTTTGAAGTCTAATTCACTTTTGGAGAATAATATAATGAAAAATTTTAATTTTAGTGTTTAATTGTTCAAAATTAAAATTTAGTTCTTTTAATTTTGTTCAACTAATTTCATTTAAATAATTTATAATGATCAAATAAATATCATATAATTAAATAATATACGTTTAATTATTTCAATAATAATTAATATTATTATAAAATTTTGATTACTATTTCGAAATTTTAAATAAAATATTGTTTAGAAATGGGTGCAATCATGGAGTATAAAATTAGTGAACAATAAAGCAAGTTATTTAGTATTTTCAAAAATTGAATAGAAGACATCACCCTAACCATGATTCATATTTATAATAACACTCACTGGGACTAACAATGTCAATTTAACTAAGCTGTATGTGATAAAGAAGATCAATTGGGCTTATCACTCCTGTCCTTACCATTATTGAGCCGGTTAAATAGAAATTTCAACAATTTGGCCAAAATGATATATAAGCCTGCCATCTTCTCACATAATTACATTCTCACACGCCAACAACATCTGATTCTGGTGTTATACACTCCCAGATCGCATCCAGGAAGAAGGCAGAAAAAAATGTCTGCTTCGGTCATCGTTGGAGATGCCAGCTCATGGTCACGCGCCCTCGTCCAGATATCTCCTTACACTTTCTCAGCCGTCGGCATCGCCATTGCCATCGGCGTCTCTGTCCTCGGCGCCGCCTGGTTAACAATCCCTCCATGTTTTTCTATGGGTCTGTTTCTGTTCTCTTGTTTCTTAACGAATGCGTATTTTGATTTTGTTAGGGGGATTTACATCACCGGAAGTAGTTTGATCGGAGCTGCCATCAAGGCTCCTCGTATCACCTCTAAGAATCTTATCAGGTCCCTAGTCCGCTTTCTCATTTTATTACCTGTTCTTTTTCCTGATTAAGGTTATTTTTTATAAGTTTGCTTATGCAATCGTATTTTCTATCCCTAGGATTTTGGCGTTCTATTCAGCAAGTTTAGTTGATTATTTGTTTTGCTTGCTCTGTTATATCACAATGTATAGAGTGACGATTGTTATCATCACATTTTATATCCTAATTGTGACTATTGAAATCTGAATACTCTTCCTCATTGTTACTGCACCAGACCATGCCAGTTTTCTTTTTTCATTTACATTACATGATTGGGTCTATCTCAAATGGATATTTGAAGAAGCGAGAAAGGCAGTCTCTACAATA
Source organism: Erythroxylum orinocense (assembly GCA_025531955.1). Classification (NCBI taxonomy): domain Eukaryota; kingdom Viridiplantae; phylum Streptophyta; class Magnoliopsida; order Malpighiales; family Erythroxylaceae; genus Erythroxylum; species Erythroxylum orinocense. The sequence goes on from JANZLX010000172.1 coordinate 110,185, forward strand.
AGTGACTGGAATTGATTATTGATAGAGAACTCACATATTAGATGACCAAATTTTTTATTGGATGGTAGCCATATCATTTGTTCATGTGAATGACCATGGTTCTCAGAATCGCAACAATGTGCAAAACCTATAAGGAAAAATAACCTAAGGAACTGGGAAACACAGAAATAAGGAAAATGTTATGTCATGGTTGAATTGAAACTTTGTATGATCTGAGAAGTGCAAACATCTTTTAACAAAAATTATAAATTGCTTGATGAGCCCGTATATTTACTTTTTGAAACAAAACATGTGTTTTCAAGGCTCTGATTATGTCATTTCATCCATTAAATGACCTTCTGACTCACGTTCTATGGTAATTGTATTCTGTTTTATAAGATGCCCAATCTGGGATAATCAGTTTGCAGAATCCAATAGTAAGAACTGGTTATGGCTTTAATAACACATGTTTGGCAAAGGACTTGAAACAGTTTTATTTCTAAGAAAGCTTCATTTCTTATGCAGAGATGGGTTAGGTGTATATATTGTCGAAGTTCTGTCCAGTTGGTATGCTTCCTGCAGTTTATCTGGATGTAGACTGCTGGAGCAATAAGTGTCTATATATCATTCTAAAACTGTAGAGGGTGCCGAGTTTGGTTTGAAGCAATGATGTTTTGGCTTGATTATTGATTTACAGAATCAAATTAAGTTTCCGGCTCTTAAAATGTTCTTGGTGTCAATGAAATAGGTCTATAAAATGATGCTATTACAAATCCCATTTGGGATGGTCATGCTTTGTTTTGGTGTTCCATTTATTTGAAGTTCGTTTCATTTCCAGTTATGTGATTTTGAACTGCAATTGTTTAACCGGAGTATTGTGAAGCATGCCTAGAAAGTTCTGTAGCAACTGACAGTTACTTGAATCTAGATCATTCTTCAGAAATGTTTTAGCCTATGGTAAATTGTTGGTTTTTATTTGTCAGCGTAATCTTTTGTGAAGCTGTTGCTATTTATGGC
>JANZLX010000176.1:11486-22503 GCA_025531955.1 Erythroxylum orinocense
AAAAGTCGAATTTGATTGAACTTTTATTATTAAAAGTATTGATTGGATGAACAAATTATAATAATATAAAAATCCAATTAATATATGATGCCCGCTTACATCAACTTATAGTTTTCCAATTACGTCAAGTAGATGATGATATACACAAAGAAAACCAGAAAACAGGCTACTTGTTTCCAGTGGTAATACCTTTCTTTCTAAGAAATGAATGAAGAATGAAGTCTATCCAGACCTGGCTACCTTATCAATCTTTCTAACGTTATTTCTCTAGTCAAAAACCATCAAATTACTTATAAGAAAATATTGAAAAGAAAATGAACTATAAATTTTCAAGGTTCATGCTTATCCAAAAATATTCAATCAATAATCCTTCGTGAGTGGATAAAGGGAAGTCTTCTAAGAGCGTCCAAGTAGGGATGATATTTAGGTCCGGGCCCATCCTGATCCAACTCGAGGTCAATAAGTTAGAGTTGAATTGATCATGTCTCATTTTCGAATTTTTTGAAAAATGGGCTTGATATAGGCCTAAGGCTCTAGCTGCTTAGGCCTGCTCTAACCTGAAGTCTGACATTTATAAAAAAATCTTCATTTTTATTTTCAAATTAATAAGTAAATAAGTCAGTCCAGGTCAGGCTATCTCGAGCCCAGTTGAGCTTAGCAACCATGGGCCTGAGCAAAAGCTATCAAATCAAGTGTGGACTTGAGTAAGTCTAGCCCAGGATAACCTATTGTCATCCCTATCTCCAAATAAGTAGGATGGTAATAGGTTGACTCGAACTAGAATCTAATCTATAAATTTTTGCATGAGGGCCTAATTTTTGCACACTTCTTAGCCCCAACCTAATTTTTAATTAAAAATGGAAAACTATACTATTTTATTCAAAATCACGTCATTTTTTTGTAACTCTTAAACTTTGGGCCAAGCATAGGTTTGGACAACCTAAGTCCAAATTAGATCTAAAGCTCAAAAATTTTACAGAAAAAGCTTAAATCTATCCCGAAACTCAATCAAACTAGACTAGCTCCGTTAACTTTAGGTCAGTCTAGGCAAGCTCTGGCTTTTTTGCCATCTCTCCGATGGAACGTATTCACTTTTACTGTAAATTATTGTGCCCCCTGTTCCCCTTTACATCTAACATAGCTCATGGGCCTGGATCTAGCTCATGGGCTGAATCATTCAAAACAACTAAATTTAGACCCATAAGTTAAGAATTGACATCCTTACCCAAGATCGTGTAGAAGCCGTTGGCCAAGCTTAGGATTGGGCGGGTCTGACCTTTTTTCGTTCCAAGTAAAGAAATGTTGAATATGTAAATGAAAATTAACTTGATTTAGGAAAGTCTGCTAGGAGTTTTGTAAGTTTTATTATACACTAAAATATCCTTTTTTAGGTGAAGAATGTTGCATCGGAGTCGAGTCACGTTAAATTTATAAATAACAATTAATTTTATTTAGGGATGATAACTCAGCTAATTGCAACATGACATTGTTTTTGTCGTCATTGATAAAAATTCAAAATTTTTAAATTTACAAATTAAAAATTGTTGGTTTTAATAATTATACCAAAACGATTGTTATTTTTCTTAATTTAAACCTAGATCAAACCTTAATCAAATTGTTGATTTCGTATCTAATTTAGTCCAATTGAATTTCATTTACATTGAATTAATAACGAAATATCATTTGAATTTCAAATTAAATCAAACTCTTAATAACCAACAATTTGAATGTTAGATTTCTAAGCTGACAAATGACGTTTGAATACATTAAATGTTGATGCCTTCCATTCAATTCATAGCCAACTACGAGTAAAAAACTTCTTTTTTCTAAAAGAAAAAATTAATTTAATTAATATATAAATTAAAGTTCATCAACTTTGAAATAATTGTACACTGAAATATATTTTGGACATGACCTTTTTATCCGGCGCCGCATATTATTTGACTTTTTCAAATTTTTCATTTTTGCTTGATTTTCACTCAGTGGATGCTATTGTTAATAACCAATTTTAAAGTGTACGGCTTTTAAAAATTTTTTTGACTTCAACGCTTAATTTTTTAGAATCTTAATAGTTTAGTTCAAATTTTTAATTTCGTTATTAGTTTTCTAATTTAATTAACAAAATATTTGCAATTTATGATATGTTAATGTTCACTTAAATTCGTGGTTTTTTCATGATTTATTGGTGTCACTAATGTTCGTTAGTTAGAGACTTTTTTTTGAAACTTTGCCCGCTTTACCTACCAAAAAAAAATAATTAAATTAAAGTAGAGAGAATTTTTTAACGCAGACACTTATCTAACATAAGCAACAAAAATTTTGTTAGTGAAATCAACAAGTTACTAACGAAATTAATATTTTGAATTGAATTGTTAAATTTTGAGAATGTTGGTCACTCAATTGAAAATTTTAGATACTTAATTGAAGAAATATAAAATATTAACCATTTAAGAAGTTGTTATTTTTATATAATAATAATAATAACATTTAATTAATATATAATCTAAAGTATAACAACTGTGAAGCAATTATGCAATTGTAAATATGATGATGATAATGATTATTAGCACTGATTAAGCGCCATTAACCCACCAAACAGGAACTCCTGTTACAACTTCGCCATGCTCACTCTTGCCACTCGGCATGGCCGATGTCTTCGATGTACAAGAGGAGGAGGACGACGACGTTTCATGCATCTTCTTCTTCCACTTGGTGGACCAGCTTCTAGTTGGTTCCATTCTCACAGAGACATTGATAATGCCATTCCGACCATCTTTCGCATCTCGTAACCTGTAACTCAAAAAGCTCAAGTAACCCTCCGGTAAATACCTTCCCATGAAGTCCGTCACCGGCATTCTCGCCAACCCAACAAACCTATTCCCTGAAGAACCCTTGCGGTAGACTTCAAACGTTACGAAACGCTCGTGGATGGGCATGTCCATTACCAGTTTCTCGTTCCAAAATGGGTAGCTACCACCTTCAGTGTCAATCTTTGTTGTTAGAGAGTTGAGAGGACTGGTCCTGATGATGACATAAGTGTTGTTCTTCACTGGTCTTCGGTTAATCCTCAAGTCTTCACAGGATATCACAGTAACTTCGAGTCTGTGGTACGTACTTTGCATTGTGACAACCCTCAAGCTATTGCGAGGAAAGGAGGAAGAAGAAACTGAGGTTGCTTCTCATGGAGGCACGGCTTTACAGATCAGGAAGAAGGTGTTGGGAAGTATAAGAAGACATGGAGTTTGCTTAAATGGGAATTCCCGTGGGATTAAGGAATCATAAGAGTTGACTCTTGACAGACCAAAATTTGCTATAATTGTATTGGATGTATTTGCTTGGAAATTCATAGTGAGTAAATGTCTATGGAATAATCATAAAGATGGAAAATAGAATGAACTAAGATATCATCCAAGTCAACATATCGCATTGACCCGAGTTAAATCAACAAAACAACATTATTTTAATATCGACATCAAATTTCTAGATGAATTCAATCGTAAATTAAACGAGTTAGATTGAATTTTATCAAAAAATAATTTGGATCAATTCAATCTCATCCAACTTAATTTGTCATTCTTATATATAATAATTTATAAATTATAAAAAATTATTTGATGGAATTAATAATAAATTGATTTTTTATTTAGAACTTTTATTTAGAATAATTAATGTAACATTGTTCTTATCTAAAATTATTTGTACTTTGTAACATTGAGATAATTAAGAATATGTAAATCTATTAAAGGAGATTAATAATTATCTTAACAATCCCTATCCCTATCCCTAACCTAGGCTTGGTAAGGGCCGGTTTAGGCTCGGAATTAGGGCTCGATTGCGTTTGAGGCTCCTAATAAAAGCCCACACTTGATCGAGCTTAAGTAACTTGATGTTCGGTTAAGTCCGAGTCAAATTTGATTAGGTTTTTAATTAAAAATTGAAAACGCATTCGTTTTATTTAAAATTTTTGAGCTTTGAACTTCCAGTCAAGCCAAACAATATAAACCTAAACACAGTCAAACTCGACCAATTTTTTAATTTAAATTCCAAAAATGATATTGTTTTATTTGAACATTTTAAGCTTCAGACTTCATGTCAAGTTGGATGGTATAAACTTGAACTAAGACAGAAGTTCAAAACTACACCGGTTCGGATAAAAATTGTCATTGCTACCCCAGCCCCAACAAAGGGTTTTCATCATTCAAAACCTTACCGTAGCTACAAGACATTCCTATGGTCGCATCTCTCGAAACATTTGTATAAATTTATATTTTATTAAAAGCAGTCGATTATTACAAGTACTTTTAATTCTCAAAGTTAGCGTGTGAGATTTACCTTTTAGCCACTTGCGGTAGAATAAAGTTATCCAAAATACATATTAATTGACATAAAAGTAACAATTATATTATTTAAAAAGTCATATGAAAAAGAGACTTCATAACTTTGTGTTAATATTAAAAAATGACTACGAATTGACTTGAATTTAATATTATTTAAAAAATTATATAAATTGTTGTATATATACATTTTTTTAATATAGAAGAACTTTCACATCATGGACCTATACACCACACCCACGAACACGCTTCTCTTACATTTCACATTCAGAAAACTCTATTACCAACATGTAGTATTAAAATCTTATGACTTATTTAAATTTAGGGTCAAAATCCAATTTTAAAGATTGATTTAGTATGCTCAAATTGGTTTAAATAAAATATTGAAATGACTTCGTTTTAATATAAAATTTGATCGTCAATACTATTTGAATAAGGTATTAGCCGAAAAGTCGAATTTGATCGAACTTTTATTAATAAAATTTTAAATTGGTTGAACAAATTATAATATCATAAAAATTCAATTAATATATGATATCCACTTACATCAACTTATAGTTTTCCAACTACGTCAAGTAGATGATGATATACACAAAGAAAAACAGAAAATAGGCTACTTATTTCTATGGGTATTAATATCTTTCTTTCTTAGAAATGAATGAAGAATGAGTCTATATCCAGAGCTGGCTATCTTGTCAATCTTTCTAACGTTATTTCTTTTAGTCAAAAACCATCAAATTACGTATAAGAAAATATTGAAAGGGAAATGAACTATAAATTTTCCAAGTTCATGCTTATCCAAAAATTTTCAATCAATAATCTTTCGTGACTGGATAAAGGGGATTCTTCTAAGAACCTCCAAGTAGGGATGGCATTTAGGTCCAGGCCCATCCCGGTTTGACTCAAGGTTAAAAAGTTAGACTTGAATTGGTCATGCCTTATGTTTCAATTTTTCGAAAAATGGGCCTCATGTAGGCCTAGGGCTTTAGCTGCTTAGGCCTGCCCTAGCCTAAGGCTTGACATTTATTTAAAATTTTTCATTTTTTATTTTCAAATTAAAAAATAAATAAATCAGTCCAGGTCAGGCTATCCTGGCCCAATTAGGCTCAGCTGCCATGGGCCTTAGCAAAAGCTATCAAGTCAAGCTTGGACCTGAGTGAGTCTGGCCCAGTGAGGGGGATTGGCCCTAGGGTAACCTAAAGCAGACAATATCTGTTGGCGAGTGGTCTGGGCTATTGCAAGTGGTATCAGAGCCGGTTCCTGGCCCAAGATACTATCGTAGGACACTAGGCCTTAAGGGGGTGGATGATGAGATTCCACATCGGTTAGAGAGGAGAACAAAGTACGCCTTATAAGGGTACGAATACCTCTCCACCACATACGCGTTTTTCCAAGAGGGTGAAAAGTAAAACCGTGAGGGGTTTGGTCGTAGGAGCAATCCAAAACGGATAATATCTGTGGGCGAATGGTCTGGGCTGCTACAAATAGTATCAAAGCCGGTATCTAAATCGTTGTGCCAGCTAGGCTGGGCCCTAAAGGGGTGGATATTGTGAGATCCCACATCGGATAGAGAGAGGAACGAAGTACATCTTATAAGGGCCCCCTCGAACGTCTTTTCTCAATAATGGGAAGAGCAAAACCGTGAGAGGTTTGGCCCTAGGAGCAATCCAAAGTGGGCAATATCTGTGGATGGGTGATCTGGGCTGTTACATCAATTAGGGGTGAGCATTCGGGTAATTCGAGCCCAATTTTCACTGTTCAGGCCTGGCCCGAATTACCCGAAATTTTTTCCATCTTACCCAGCCCGAACCCGAAATTTCATTACCCGAACTTACCCAGCCCGAATTACCTGAAATTTTGTTTGGGTAAAGTCCGAATTACCCGAAATTTTGTTTGATTCTCTTTCAAAAATTACACAAAATAACTAAATACTTGAATTACATTCTCATATCTCAACAAATAGTTGAATTCACTAATAATATAACCAAATATTTCAATTAACTAGCATAATTAATATGTTAATTCTACAAGAAAAATAATGAAATGTATTTTTATAATTTTTTAATCCTAATTCGGGTAATCGGGTCGGCCCGAATTTTTTCTGAAATTACCCGTCCCAGCCTGAAAATAATTTAAGTAATACTCGGCCCGGCCCGAATTACCGTAAATTTAGCATTTTATTACCCGAATTAATTTAGGCCGGGCTGGGTAATCGGGCCGGTCCGAATAATGCTCACCCCTAACATCAATTACCTTACTCATACTAGACCAGATCCCACTTTTGTTATTCAAATGTTGAGTTAGTTTATACAACAGCCTTAAATACCCCATTTGCACGCTTTGGAACATGTTCTTAAGTATGTTAAAGGCACATCTGGTCAAGGTATTCTTTTAAAAGCTAATAATACTCAACTCAAACTTCAAGCTTTCTTAAATTCGCATTGGGCCAGTTGCACTACCTCTCGACTCTCCGTCACTAGTTATTTAATTCAACTTGGTCAATCTCCTATTAGTTGGAAGAGCAAGAAGCTAAGTATTATCTCTAAATCATCTGCAGAAGTTGAATTTAAAGCCATGTCACAAGGTGCCTTTGAAGTTACATGACTTGTAAGGCTTTTAGAGAAATTGAATATCCTAAATCTTAAGCTTATTCTCTTACACTATGTCCATTAAAGTGCTTTGTGCATAGTTAAGAGTCTGATTTTTCACAAGAGAACTAAGCATATAGAGTTGGATTGTCACTTCAGTCGCGATAAAATCATGGAAGGTTTGGCGCTGCTCACATATTTGCCCACTGTTTAGTCCAATTCATATAGATATTTAGGTCATATTTGATTTATTTTGCATATTTATTCATTTATTTTAGTAGTATTTTTAGATTTATTTATTTATTTTTATTAAGTTTGTTGTTTATTTTATTTTTCTTGTTTTTCTTGTAGAAAGCATAAATTTCGTCTCAAGACACGTCCACTTAATACTTTATCACCTAACACACGCACATTTTGTCACCAATATTACCGACCTTCTTTCTCTGTGATGGGCAGAGACCAAGTAGGTATGAAAAAGGGATATACGTTGTTTGGGTCCCTATCCTTTATTCATCCTGTTTTACACCATCACTTACTTGAAGAGCTTGAGAATAAAAGATTCAAAAACTCAGAGACATTTAGACTTCGGTGGCCAATGGCTGGAGGTATTTATGTTTTTGGTTAAATTTCCGTTGCTATACACGTGTATGTATCTTACGTAAATTTGCATAAGATGTGTGCCATATTGTTGCTGTTATTGTTTCATTTTAGTATTAGAGCCTGGGTAATGCCTCTGCCTTGCTTATGAATCATGAAAGAAATCTCTATGTTATACTTTGTTTTGTTGAATTTTTTGTCGTGATACATGAGTTGAGGTTGTTGAATTTTTTCGACATTTTGTACCTTCAGGAGACGTTAGAATCGTGTTTTTGTGCTCGATAGAGCACTCGACCTCGTCTAGACCGTGAGGGAGGAGCAGGGACGATAACCGAAGGTGATAGCTTCGAATGTCGCCATTCATGCAACGTCGCATGGTAGCTCTCACGCACGTCGTATGGTCAACGTCGTCCCATTGCCGGTATCCATACAACCTCCGACGTCCTCTGTTGGTCTGGCGCGTCAGAGCTCCGACCTGGCTGGAGGTTGAAGATGACACAATTTTTCCTTTTTTAAATAATAATTATTAATATTAACAAGAATTAATATTAATAAATATTTTTATTATTAAAAAGATTTATTAATATTAGTTTTTGTTAATATTTATAATTAATTGGGTTAATCAGGTCCTAACCCTTATGTTGTGTTTTTAATTATAAAAATCATTTTGACATTAATATTTTATGAAAATATTAATTTTTAATTATGTTTGTCTTCTATAGAATTTAAGTTTTTGACATGCATATTAGAATTGTTTAATTTTGCATGTGATTAATTAAAAATTTTGTGTGTATAAATTCATGATTATTATACATGCAAAATTAGATTAAATATTTTGTGCATTATTATTTGATTTATTTGCATTATTTATTAATTGGTGCAAATATTTAGGCTTTAATTTAAAGCTTAAGATAATGTTAGTGATCATATGATTTTAATTAATTGACAGTAGCCACAGCATCTCAAACTAATTACACTTATATATTTAGTTTTAAGATCACATTAAATCATTAATTGTAATTAATTATACGTGATATGATAAAATATACCCACAGGAATTTTGTTATATTTATATGATTAATTGGGATAAAATATGGAATTATATTTCTTAATCTACCCACTGGAATTAAGAAAAGGAACATAATTCAATAGTTTTGTCATAAAGTTTCGGATGAATCTCATTGAGCAGAACTTTGGGCCACAGGCAAGTCTTATGTCACTAGATTCATCTGTTAAATGCATGATTTACATTGGTAAACCATGAATTATTATTGGTTTGGAAATATATATAACGAGCATATATTTATATTTCCCAATTTGCAGTTACTCAAATAGTTAATATTTCTGATATTAAGTGTGATATTCCTGAATTGAGAGGTGGCAACTATAAAGTGTGGAAGGAAAGAATTCTACTTCATTTGGGCTGGATGGATATAGACTATGTTATTAGAAAGAACGAACCACCGAATATGACTAAGACCAGCACTCCAAAAGTTGTTGCTCTTTATGAAAAGTGGGAGAGATCTAATTGTCTCTTTGTAATGTTCATAAAGACCTAGATATCTGTTGGCATTCGTAGTTTTGTCGAACAACATAGTAATGTGAGAGATCTATTAAAAGTCATTGATGAGCAATTCGCTACATCTAATAAGGCCCTTGCCTGCACTTTGATTATGCAATTGTCATCTTTAAGACTCACTGAGATAAAGGGCATACGTGATCATATCATGCGTATAAGGGACATAGTAGCTCAGCTGAAAGCGTTGAAGGTTATTATATCAGAATCTTTCCTAGCGCATTACATTTTGTACACTCTGCCTCAGCAATACGGTCCTTTCAAGATCTCTTATAACAAACATAAGGGCAAGTGGTCGATCAATGAACTGTTGACCGTGTGTGTGCAAGAAGAGGGGAGGTTGTTGATGGAAAAGTGTGACAAGGTCAATTTGACCATTTCGGGAAAGAAGAGACAGGATGATGCAAAAAATAAGGGAAAAGGCAAAGTTGCTCCTCAACCTGATATAAAGAAGCTGTCAAAGTGTTTTTCTTACAAGAAAAGGGGACACATGAAGAAAGACTACGCTAAATTTAAGGACTAGCTCGAGGACAAAGGTACTCATATTTCATTTGTTTGTTATGAGTCTAATATGGTTAATATTAATCATAACACATGGTGGATTGATTCTGGTTCTACAATCCATGTTTCAAATACCTTGTAGGATATGTAAAACCTAAGGAAGCCGATGGGAAGTGAACAATTCATCTATTTAGGAAGCAAGACGAGTTCACATGTGGAAGCCATTAGCAATTGCAATTTGGTTTTAAGCAGTGACTTTATTTTTTGCTTGGAAAAGACCTTTTATTTGCCAAATTTCTCTAAAAATTTGATTTCTATATCAAGACTTGTACCTTTTGGATTTTCCTTTAACTTTTCAGATTCTGGTTTCAGTTTATGTAATGAATCTAAAGTTATTGGTTATGGCACATTATCTTATAGTCTTTATTCCATTCAGTTGCAAAATGATGATGCCTATAATTCGATGCATGTCACTGCTAGATTGAAACGATGTGTTATAAATGAAGAATCCTCTATGTTGTGGCATCGTAGATTAGGACACATCTCCATTGAGAGAATTAAGAGATTAGTAAATAAAGGGGTACTTAGTATTTTAAATTTTACTGACTTTGAGACTTGCGTGGATTGCATTAAGGGTAAGCAAACTAACAAGTCTAAAATGGGTGCCAAGAGGAGTACAAACTTGTTAGAAATCATACATACAGATATTTGTTATCCAAACCTGGAGACAAGTAGTTCGAAATGCTTTATCACCTTCATAGACGACTATTCGCGATATATTTATCTCTACTTTCTTCGTTCTAAGGACGAAGCTTTGGATGCCTTTAAAACGTTTAAGGCTGAAGTGGAGAATCAATGTGAAAAACTGATTAAAATCGTAAGCTCAGATCGAGGTGGAGAGTATTATGGTAGATACACTGAAAGTGGACAAGCACCTGGTCCCTTTACGAAGTTTCTTCGGGAACATGGGATTGTTGCCCAGTACACCATGCCTGGTTCTCCGGATCAGAATGGTGTGACAAAAAGAAGAAACCGAACCTTAATGGACATGGTGAGAAGTATGAGGAGTAACAGAAAACTTCCTCAATTCCTGTGGTCAGACGCTCTAAAGACGGCTGTGTATATATTAAACCGGGTTCCAACTAAGGCTGTCTCAAAGATGTTGAGACAACCTTTTGAGTTATTTAAGGGTTGGAAACTGAGTCTGAGGCATATACGCGTTTGGGGATGCCCATCTGAAGTGAGAATTTACAACCCACAGGAAAAGAAGGTAGACCCAAGGACCATTAGTGGGTATTTCATTGGATATGCTGAAAGGTCTAAGGGGCATAGGTTCTATTGTCTATCTCACAGCACTAGAATTGTGGAATCAAGAAATGCAAAATTTCTTGAGAATGACTTGATCAGTGGGAGTGGTCATT
>JANZLX010000178.1:0-18955 GCA_025531955.1 Erythroxylum orinocense
GGTTGATGAGACATTGGAAGGTGAAGAAACAGTTGATGAAGAGAACCAAATACCACAAGATCATGAGTTAAGCCAACGCTCACGGTCAAATACTGACAGGAATGTGCCGAATGATCCTGAAGTTCATTTTGCCGACATGAATGAGATAAGAGGTCTGAAAATGAAGCCAAAACTAACATCAAGTAAGAGAATGAGGGGTGGACTAGAAAAAAGTTCAAAAAAGAGGAAGAATGCGAAGAATTGCAGAACTTTAACAAATGTGGCAGATTCGACCCCTATCCCCCTTTGCAGCACTCAGGTATAACGTGTGGTGATATTAGATTGAAATGATGTATATAAATTTAAGAGTTATTATGTTAAGTTAATTTGGTGTAAACGATTGTCTTCAGGAATCCGAAGATAATTCCCAACAACGGGAGATTATCTCCAGCAACTGGGCTCCCATATTACATCCACATCAAGTTCGTTTTTGGGTTATTGATAATGTTTGCTTGTGTTGGCATATTTATTTTATCCTAAATTGTTTTTCATTTCTTACGAGGACAATCACAAGCAAACAGTTGCTATTTGTACGGATTTCAGGAGTTTGGGTTCCAATCATGACGATCGGCTACAACAATCGCAGGTTCAATTTCTAATATGATCGTACTGGTATCATGCAATTGAATCAATGTTATGTTGGCTAAACCAACAATTGGTTATGACATCACAAAATGCAGCGTTCAGGTGTTCATATGCATAAGTCAACAAGCTTATACAGTCAACATCATTATGCAACAACTCCTCTGGTATTGTGGGTTAAACTATTTGTTTCTTTGTTTTTATAGTGTGTACAAAGTTTAATGTGTTATTAAACTTTGAATCACTTATCATGTTAGGTGAATGATATAGGATGAAGTCAACAAAATGTTAGTATTGATATGCCACCTCCAATACGCATGACCGATTTACTTATGATAAATAGAAGAACGTGTGTTATGCCATTGCAATTATGTTGTATAATTGCATTATATGTGGCAGATTGTTTAGATATTTAACCATGTATATTGATTGACAGGCGCAACAAACATTTCGAATTGCAAATTTGGAAGATATCAGCACTTTGGGAGTTGGTATGTCCATTGACAACTGTCATAGTTGCCTTCGTGCCAAAAATAATTGTATCTGTAGAAGATGATTCCGATTATAAGGTAAGGACTACGCACCATATACCAGTCTGTCGTTATGTCTATGAAAAATTGAACGATACACCATGTGTGCAGACAGTAATTGAGGGGTTGGTCCTTTATGTCACTGTGTAAACCCATGTTTTTAATCCTGAACACGAATAAATACTTGTATTATTGACACATGTGTTACCGTTTTATTGGTGCCATTGTTCGAAGTAGAATATGTAACATTTCTGATTTTTCATATTCGAATTATAAATGAGTTGTCGCGGCAATAAGTGGAAGAAATTATAAATATGTATGCTCATAGAGATCGTGTTTGATCATATGATGACATACAGAAAAAGGTAACACGTTTCGGTGCGACCTTACATGTATGAGGGTTACGGAATGTGGTGTTACAAAATTCAATTATACTTGTGTAGTTACTGAAAAGTTATTTCGATTTTTGTAAGTGCCGTCCCAATTCCCATCTTCCTGCGATTAATGTTGTTTTTTTTGCTTATATTCAGTAACGGTGACCATGTAATTCGGTTAATTTAGAAGTTCCCTGTGTGTTATCAAATGTACAGTGAACTGGTCACGTGCACTGTACACGCTTCCTCTAGGTGTTTAGCAAAAACAGGTGGTCCGCCAATGAGTCAATAGCTTGGTTCTGATCGACGCATATGGTGACTCTCCATATGTTGCAACACACTTCCTCACAACACAAATTGTATGGCAGATGCTTTGTGTATATATGTAAAATAATGCAGCTCTCCTTTGTATTTACCAAAAAAAAAAATTGCAGCTCTTCTTTGTAAACACATATAACAGTGATTTTCACTTTTGCAAAGGCTGAATGTGTAAATACTACTTCATCTATTCAGTGATCAATTTCTGTCTCTGCTTTGAATGGAATCAAATGCTGCAACACGTATAACAATTACATCAACATTGAAACTTGAGAACAAGATGGAATTTTTACAAGAACTCACAAAACCCACTGCTGAATAGTATCACATTTCTTGACACAACACAACAAACCCAAAACTTCTTCTAACTCAACTTCTAACTTCTTGCTGGTAATCAAAACAGAATGAAACGCAACACATGTTCTCTTTAGCTTAACAAAAATCGACATTGTCCAACAGCTGCAACTTCTACCGTGCTTTTTGTCAGCTGCAATTTCATTTCCAGCCACGACAAATCCTGACATGGTTTTCAAGTTGTCAGCCCAAAATGAAGGTCCTTTGTCCTACCTTACAAAACCGAAATGCTACGGCTGAGTCACGTTGTATCCGTTCCAACAGTCTCATACAGCCTACAAAATAACAACACCATTGTATCACCTGATGAGTCAAAACCTACACTAGTACAATCTTGAAATGGTACAATGTCGGTAACATGGGTAATTATGCAGGTGAAAGTAACATGAATAATTTAGTGAAAATGCTACAAAAACGCATTTTTCAAATTACAAAATATGAGAAAATAACAACAATTCTATAGCCAAGTGATTCATAAAGGTGTCAGAAAGTTATCTTACAAATGGGAAGCATATGTCATCATACAAACAGAGAGTCATAAGAATCAACATTTAGAAGATGAACAATTGTCTTACTTCCACAATTCAAGAACAGGACCCTGCTTGAGTGTTAGTGGCATCCATTTGTGCAGTGTCATTACCCTGCACTCGATCATTCAGATATACCCATCGCTGATTAAGTCTATGCATCTGTTCCTTAATCTCATCTAACTGCTGCTGTGTGCTTCTGTGGTTTTCAATCATGAGTTTTTGGTTATCAAGCATGAGTTGGTGTATCGTGGCCAAATCAGGTTGCCACTGTTGTTGGTGTGCCTGTTGTTGTGCGAACTGATGCTGGGGTTGCGGTTGATGCCCCTCAGTCTCCGAACCATATTCAACACCGTGACCTATAGAACTTGACTCTGCCGCTGCCAACCTACGCTTCAATGCTGTACGGGTTGAAGGATCTCGTAGCTGCATGGTTTTCCCGTGTATAATCTCACACCGTGTCAGGTATGGTACATCGAAAAAGTTATTTCTCAGCATGTTAAGCTCACTAAGATCAATCCTAAACCACTCAGCCAATGCAGTTGGTAAATAACCCATTCCCAAGCTGTTCCCCCGTCTCCCCACTAATTCGATCAAAGTTCTAGAAACATAAGTGAACATGTTCGGCTTATGTCCATGCTCGATGGACCATAATAGGAAAAGCTCCTTGCTCGAGCATTTTGTACTTTGTCGTTTCCCAAAAACATCACCACACATGAATTTATGCAGCAGCTTCAATTCCGCATTAATAATTTGTGCATTGGATGCAATGTGTGGATCATACGCATCCAAGTCTGTTAAATATTTCCAGTAAGAAGTTATGTTAAAAGCCTGATGCGCATCTTCAATATCGTTCTCGGCAAACCCACATATGAACCGTAACACCCTCTCATCCATATAACATACCTGGCCTCGTAACCTAAACCACAATTTCTTCGGTCGGCTTGACACAAACCTCAAAGATGTGAAAAACTCCAGTGTCAGGTCACGATAAATGGGGTAATTAATTCGCACAAAATGTTCCCATCTACCTCTTCGACATAATGTCATAAATATCTCTGTCAACCCTATTTGATCTAGCACCTCAAAATTAAAATACGTTGGAATCTCAATGCTCTTACTTTGGAGTTCCCTGTACCTGTCTCCTTCTGCCTCGGAATAAATGGGAAAAAGGGGCATCATACACACCTGCAATGTCTGTAGTATTGTCCCCTCTCACCTCAGCTTCGATGTTTTTCTCTGATTGTCTAGCTCTTCGAAGGGGCATTGTCATGGTAGAAGCTGCATATGTGAGAAATAAACAACCCAAATTATTACGGTTGACCCGGTGTGACGTCTAAATTACGTTAAACTTAACTTTAATGATATATAATAGTAAGGGCATGCATTAATCATAGTAACGACTAGCATTAAGAAACTTGAGTTACCGGATTCAAAATTTAATTCAAATGAAAATGCAAGTAGCAAATAGATCACTTACACATCTTATAAGTAGTAAATAATAAATTTTGACTTGCATTGATACGTCTATTTTTCCTATGAAATGTTATATCCTTAGCATGGAAGCGGATAATGAATCATTTCTAATCTTAGCCAGGCCTTTCTTTCCTATACTTGGAGCAATCATAAATTCTAGGAAAGTTTAATCAATCCTTAAGATTAGAGAAGAATAAGGTTTGATCTCAATCTCGATCTTCGATGAAAAAAAACAACAATTTTTGCTTAATAATGAATCATTAAAGACTGCACATTCTAATGTTTTGCATTGTTGCATAGAGCAACAAGTTAACGTACTAAGGGTGTCTAAATTTAAATGATAGCATGAGAAAATAGTCAGCTTAATTTTAAATAATCGGCTAAATATTACTGATTTATTTAAAATTATTATTAATTGCTTAAATTGAAATCTTTTATTTGGGATTTATCAAGTGAATCTAAAAATAACAGTTGCTTTGCTTTCCAATGTCTGGTAATCTACCTAAGAGAGCCGAGCAGTTCAATAAGAAAACAAGGGGTGCCTTGACCACCATTGACCATTACCTCTGCTTTTTTGTTTTGAATTTTGGGTTGGGTTAGGGGAATAGCTGCAGTTGCAGAGAGGGAGTTGAATGGAGCCAAAGGGGTGAAGAGAGGCAGACAGGGTGGTCAAGCCATCATATCTCGAAGACCCGCAGATGCCATAAACAGAACATGCAGTATTAAGAGAGGTGGAGAAAATGGAAGGTTGGGTACAGCGAAGCAAGAGTCACGCCACACGGGCACAAAAATATATTTAATATAATAATAATAATAATAAATGCTGCTGATACATCAAAAGAGGTTGGAGTCTTTGGTCCTCCGGTAATCTCATTGGACAACCGTGCCTTAGTATTGTCCTGGGTGTCCATTAGCAGCTTTTCTTTGTCCTTTCCTTTTCTTTCTTCCATCTTCCAAGCCTCTTTTGTCTATCTAATATTTATATCTATGGGTGGGAAGGGTTTTTCTTTTTCATTTCTTGTTCTCTCTCTCCTTCCACCCTCTTAACAGTAATGAATAATGATATTCTCGTTGCGAGGATCGTTGTTGAGGAATCTGAGGAGTTGTGCTTGTGAAAAAGTGGCAGTTGCAGCGAACAAGAAGTACGAACAACAGGTCGCAAGAAGGAGAAAAACTAACAGTAACATGAGCACACGAGTGTGCGAGAGAGGAAAAGGAGAGTCTTGATTGATGTGATCGTCAAAAAACAAACGGCTCTTTCTTCTGGCTTTTTTTTTGCCATTTCTGTTTTCTTTCTCCCTTCCTATATTTGGTTGGCCTCTCTGGAGTGAGAGGGGATTGCTTCGTCTTATTTTGCGGTGGCCTTTTTCTTGGTTCTCTTCTCTTTTTTCTTGTTTTTTATCTGGGTTTTTTTTTTGGATTCTACTCATAACGTCATGTCTCAAGAAAGGGCATTCCAGACGGTGGCTGGTGGTGGCAATCCAGGACTTTACAATGACACAACTTTCACAAAGATTTTCGTTGGAGGGTTGGCTTGGGAAACGCAAAGAGATACTATGAGACGCTATTTTGAGCAGTTTGGAGAGATCCTTGAAGCCGTCGTTATTACAGACAAGAATACTAGAAGATCCAAGGGTTATGGCTTTGTAAGCCTCGTTAAATTTGCCTCCTAGCTATTTCGTTATGTCTTTTGCTCGATCATTTTCATGGTAAAAGGTGGGTGATTTGCTGCTATGTCCGATAGGTTACTTTCAAGGATCCGGAAGCAGCCATGAGGGCTTGCCAAAATCCTTCTCCTGTTATTGATGGTAGGAGGGCAAACTGCAATCTTGCTTCACTCGGTGCACAAAAGAATCGTCCACCAACTCCTCAACACGGTGCATGTCTATATTTGTCTCTTTCTTACGCTTCTTTGATGGTATCTTCTTAATGCCTACTGTGAATGCAAATGTTAATCATCCCTCCAATGTTCAGTTCAGTAATGATCAATCATAAACGATAATGTTTGAACGGGAAAATGTTGCCATGTTATGCATCTGAAGCATGTACAGGCTTCAAATGTTGATTCTATTTAAATAGTTACATTTTCATTTAATAAAAGAAAAAAAAAACCCTCCCAGGTTCAGGAAGGTTTAGACTGGCGCCTGGACTAGTGGCTTCGCCTGCATATACTGGTTCTTCTTCGTCCTCCTATATTCATCATCAAACCGGTGAATACCCGTTTCCTTATTCAATATATGGGTAAGCGAGAGAAAAACTTCGTTGATAGTTCAGACTTCGACCTTACCTAGCCGTTTTCTACTTCTTTCACATCACAGTAAACTGATTTCTTTGTCTGGACTTTTCTTTATTGCACTTTTTTTCTCTATCCATCAACTAATAGGTATTCTGGTTCTTCTGGGCATATACAAGAAGCGGTATATCCTTTGGTGAGTTATAAAACCGTAATCCACAGCAAGTTCTCTGAAGAGATATTTCACTAAATTGTGATGGTATTATATTGCTAGCAGAATCACTATGGTGTATATAGAGGTCAACAATTTACACCTTACTACACTCCCGCGGCGCCAGGGACACCTGGGATGTTTCAGAATTACTATCCATTCTATCCACAATATGCACATAGTAGTCATGGTTTTGGAGTTCACTATCCATCAATAGTACAGTACCCTTATGTACCTGAAAGCTATGGTTCTACAGGTATCTTGTCTCTTCCATCTTCAATGTCAGTGGCAAGCACAACAGCAGGTAAGTGCTAGTCTCGTTAATGTTTCAAACATGTATGTTATATTGTATAATAATAGACTGATCTTAACATTAATGACTTCAGGCACCACAGCAACGGCTGCAACAAGTACGGAAACAACAACAACTACAGGGGTAACAGTAGCAGGACAAGGTGGTTTGCAAGCCTCGGGGGCAGCTCCTGAACAGAATTCATCAACCTAACAAGTTTGGTACAAAACGTGGTCTTTTTTATGAAGATAAGCCAAAAGGGTCAAAAGCGAAAAGGGAAAACTGAATAAGGGAAACGTCCCACGCATTTAAAAGAAGATGCTTGATCACATAGCATAACAAGAAAGGGAATCCAAGAATATCTGCATGGAATTGTTCGTCAGGAAGCCAGCCTTGGAGATACAAAGTTTACTTCACTAATTGATTCTCTATTGATCCCTCATATAGCAACATGTTCAGTCTAAAATCATTGACAAATCCATGTAACTTGTTAGCTTTAGGAGAAAATAGCACATTCATTTCGATTCATGTATTCGTAGTATTAGGTAGAAAGCAAATATTGACTTCCAATTCTATTTTAAACGCTAATTATCGCCGGTCATCTATTCCTTTCAGGATTACCCTCTCATCCAAATCGTGTCATTTGCATAATCACATCTTTTGGGGTTTGGATCCTATGTCGTTTGGAATCCAATGGGATCTCAATAAAAGTATTCAGTCAACAATCTCATTATGCCCCTTATCAGTGTCGAAGTTGGGCATGCTAGTCTCCATCACATGGTCGGAGTAATTTGGAATTGTCTGAAAATTGCTGAACTTGTGCATCAGCACAATAGTCGTTGGTCTTCTTAAGTAAAGAGGTCGCTATCATCTACAATCCCCTAAGAAAGAGGTCTAATCCAATACGGCTAGTTTCGAGATGGATAAAAACAAGGTCTATTCCCCTAAAAGCTAATCTCCCTCTACCTGTTACCAGCTTGACTTTGCACCTTTTTAGTTTGTACCACTACCTCGACTGTATAGAATCCAAAGGGGAAAATTTTAACTTTGGAAAATACATTGACCTATCATAGAAGTTTTATGCTCTTACTTGAGCATCATCGATCCTGACAAATGGCAACCATGGTCCCAGGCTACAAGGACAAAATTCAGATCTTTGCTCGAAGTTTGAATGAGAAGCACATATGCTTACTAGTGTTTGGAACGAGTCAAGTTAAAGTGTAAATTTGCAAATATAATTCGTTAATTTTAATTTAAATTGAACTAATTTCTTTTTATTGATTGAGCTAAAATAAAATTTAAAGCTCAAAACTAAGTTTGCCTTCAATCACATTAAATTTAACCAAGAATTAACATCACCTTTTCTACACCATTTTTACTCCTTTGCATAAATCCAACCATATTGGTTGCCGTAAGATCCAGATTTTTGCTTCAAATATGAAACATATTTAGCTTCAGATGTTGAAAATGTCATTTACGACCCCGGTGAAGAACCACGGTTTTGCTATGCAAAACCGTTTGATCTTTTCTTCAGCCAACAGATTACTGCAGAGAATCATTCAGTAAGAAGAAGCAGTAAAATATATAACACATAGATTCACTAGATTCTGGGGAAATATAATCACACTCTCATATAAAATTGTTTGGAAAGGTTACTAGTCTTGGATGCCTAAAACAGCATATTTCAAGGAAGAGGACCACTGTCCATATTCTGTAGACATCCTGTTAACTTACATATTCGCATTTACCAAAGGCATCTCTTTAAAAAGAAGTTTGTTGGGCATTTGACAATAATTCATATGTTCTCATCACTTCTTTTTAGTAAGGCCACCAATCCATTCCATCGGGCTTCTTCACTAGGATTTGGTTGTACTCCGGCCTTGACGTGAGTTCTTTGAAGAGGCAAAATGCAATGAAGAAGAAGAGCAAGAAAAGAATCTCAAATTCTGAGTTCAGCAAGAAGGTGAAAACAGTTCTGATCATTCGAGTGAGCATTGAGTCATCCCTCCTCCTCATCCTACCTGGTCGGTTCATCTCTCTTACTACACTGTTGCTGCTGTTCAGGGTTGCCTGTGTTCTTACCTGATTTTAATGGATGGAATGGTAGGAAAGAAAATTAACAAGCATCAAAATTGGTTTCAGAAACTAAACAGCAACCAAAAAAAATTAGAAATAGCGGATAACAAGAAGTTATGAGATGAAATAGAATAAAAAAACTCTAATTAACAACCGCCACAAAAAGCTTAGTGAACAAAGTTTGATTTAGTCAAGGACTATGAAGGAATTCCTATCTATCAAGGGGTAACCTATTCAACTCCTCAGCTATGCAAAATCAAATACCTTAAAGATCCAGACAAGAGAAACTTAAGCTTAATTCTTTTTTCCTCTTAGATAGCTATAAGCCTTGTCAAATAATCTCTTATCCTGCAGAAAAGTAGCAAGTAATTGATCAAAAAGTGTAGAACTCTAAAAAGATTTGCATTAAGGCACTGGTATACCTAATTTTACAAACGCCAATTGCTGCACTATGCAAGTTTTATCTTCAAAAAGACAAAACAAGACAAACCAATTAACAACCACAAGCAGATTAACCATCCCCTGATGACAGAGTAAGGAAGCCTAAAACCAAGGACAATTAGCATCCAGTCCAATAGAGACCACAATTACCTGAATCTCCAGGGAAAAGTACTGTAGATCCTAGAACCAGACCTCCCCTAATATTATATCTGCTTCCTTATTTGCAAGAAAAGCACCTAATCCCCTAATTTTCAAAGAATCTATCTAAGGCAGCTATTTCACGCCTAATAACATCTATGATTCTATTTTCCACTAAAACAAACCAAAACCCATAATGAAAGGCGATGCCTTTTTAACCGACGCCCTCACAAACTAATCAGAAACTAAAATGCAGGACACCCGAATTATTCAACCACCTCGGTACATCCTCCAAAAACGAATCTTAGAAAACCGCCCGCATAGATACATCAATTACGTAAAAAGATCAAGGAGTATTAGAGAGAGGGAGAGGCACCTGTTTTTGACCAAATGAAACCGGAGGCTGTCTGAAGAATAGGATGGGAGATGCAGACCCGACTTGGCTCGCAAATCCGAACACCAAGTAGTCGTCAGGCCGTGTCGCGTATTCCATTTTTACTTTTTATTTTAATTTTTTGTCGAATAAGTTATTGTCGGCTATTGCTAAGCCTTGAAAAGTTTGGCCCAATGACCCAGTCCAAAACGGCAACTTAACCCGCCGTTTCCGTTTCTTCTACATATACCGGAGATTCACAGTGGTCCTCTCCTCTCGTCCCGCACAAGATGTCGCCGTAGAGCTTCTTCACCGCCGTTTGCTCCATCTATGTTTCTACGTAGCCGTCAGTAAACTTCAAAGGTTTTGTATATGACAGGCACTACAACTGTTTTCTGTTGTATGTAATGAACTATGTTGCTTCTGTAACCTGTTAGCTACTTCTGAAAAAGTCTGTGTTAGTTTTGCGATTCAGGGAGTCTTCTAACTATATATTGATTGGTTATGTTAAAATTTGGAATGCAATTGGACAACGTTTATATTCTGTTACGTGGAGGAAATATGTGGCTATGCTAAAATTGTAGATGAGAAAATTTCAGGTATGACAATGCAAACTTGTAACTAATTTCTCTGGATTGCTAGAGCTTATTGGAGTATATATGGAATTTCATTTCATAGAATAGTTACGGAGTGCTTTATAGTTACAATTCCTTTGGTTATTACCATTTCGACGGTTTGTAAATTCATCTGTAATGCTATTCCATATGTTTACTAGGAGTTCCATAGGAGGATTCTTTTGTGTTCTGTTAATGCTTATTTGTCCCACGAGCATTTTCTCTGCATCAACAAACTTGAAGTACCTATCTGCAACTGTAGTTATGAGGATTGTCGTGGCAATTCTTTCCATTGAAAATGCTCTTGCTTGAGATTCTAGGATTTCATGTGATGTATTCTGCATTTATTTTCTTTTCTTCCCTTCTGTGGGTTGTAGTGATTTTCGATAACTTCTGCAATGCCAAGCCTTTTTTGTTGACTAATTCTATTCCATCTACCATTTTTCAGTTTGATTTGGCTACAAGCTCAATGTTCCTACAATCATGAGTATCAGATGGCCGAGGATTCTAACACCAACTCAACTCTCTCTGATTATCAGGAACCAGAAAAATTCATTGACTGCTCTACAAATTTTCAAAGAAGTAAAAGACAAATACCCCAACTATTGTCACAATGGTCCAGTGTATGCTACGATGGTTGGAATCCTTGGAAACTCTGGTCGTATCACTGAGATGAAAGAAGTCATTGATCAGATGCGAGAAGATTCCTGTGAGTGCAACGATTCAGTATTTGTAACAGCAATCAAGACCTATGCTCAAGCTGGCCTATTGGATGAAGCTGTAACTCTGTTTAGTACCATTCCTCAGTTCAACTGTGTAAATTGGACTGAATCTTTCAATACCCTTCTGCATATAATGGTGAAAAATTCAAAGTTTGAAGCAGCTTATCGTCTTTTCTTGGACAATTCTTATGGTTGGGGAGTGAAGTCACGTATTCATTCTCTGAATTTGCTTATGAGTGCTCTTTGTCAACAAAGTCGATCAGATCTTGCATTGCGTATTTTCCTAGAGATGAATTACCAAGGTTGCTACCCTAGTAGGGATAGTTATCGGATTCTCATGGAAGGATTATGTGTTGATGGAAGGTTGAATGAGGCAATCCATCTCCTGTACTCAATGTTTTGGAGAATATCTCAAAAGGGAAGCGGTGAAGATGTTGCAATATACAGAATCCTTTTGGATGCTTTATGTGATGATGGGCAGGTTGATGTAGCCTTGGATGTACTTAATAAGATATTAAGGAAGGGGCTGAAGGCTCATAAAAGATATCATTGCTCTCTTGATCTCCGTGAGTGTCAAGACATAGAAGAGACCAAAGAAAAGATTAATGACGCTCTAATCAGAGGTGGTGTCCCCAACATGAAGAGCTATACTGCCATGGCTGTTGATCTTTACCAAGAAGGTAAGGTAGATCAAGCCAACAAAGTGCTTCATGAAACACGGGGAAGAGGCTTTAGACCATCTCTTTTAACTTACGAAGCAAAACTAGTGGCATTGTCTCGGGAAGGTAGGGTTGCTGAAGCAGTTAATGTTATTGAAGTGGAGATGGTAGAGGCTAATTGTGTTCCAACAGTAAGATTGTACAACATCTTGCTAAAAGGCCTATGTAATGCAGGGAATTCAGTGTTGGCTGTTCAGTATTTGAAGAAAATGGCTAAACAAGTGGGTTGTGTTGCTGACCAGGAAACTTATGATGTTCTAGTGAACGGTCTATGTAGAGATGGTAGGTTTGTTGAAGCAAGTAGGCTTTTGGACGAGATGCTGATTAGATCATATAGGCCTGGGGTTGATATTTATAACATGGTCATACGAGGTCTTTGCTTCATGGGCAGACAATATGAAGTTGTAATGTGGCTGGAGGAGATGATTAGCCAGGGTATGTTACCGCAACTATCAGTATGGAACTCTTTGGTCAGCTCTTTTTGCTGCAAGATGACTGACATTAATTTGTACAGTGAGAGATTCAAGCAGCTTACAAGTGATTCATAACAGCATTCAGCACATCAAGTATGCTGATTGCTACACCCACATGCTCTGTCTTAAACACTCCGAGCTTCATGCGGAGTGAGAAATTGGTGCAGGAAGTTCAAACTGATATGTACTATATGTCCATTTGTGTGGAAAGATATACACAATGAAAACCAGTATACTCCAAAGAGTTAATTTGTTTGACGTACATATCATGAATTTCATTTTGTTTGTTTACTAAATGCCCTGTGTCACTCATTCCTCTGTTTCCCAGTGGAGTTTCTTTTCCTCTGTTTCCTATTATGATAGGAAAAGCACAAGGAAAATAAGAAAGCAGGAATTAGTTTCTGACTTACCTCATCCAAAACCACGTTTCAGCCTCGTCAGCTGATGCACATGGCTTCCTCACGAGAAGTGAGGTCAAAAACACAAGTGCTCCCGTCAAATTTATTTGTTCAAGTCGGATGTTAATTACTTGCTGATACCTCAAATCTCTTTTCTTTATTCTTCCTGTTTATTAGAATGGCAATGAATACAAACCATACGACATCGAATTTCCAACTCTCCCAAGAACAGCGATTCCACAAACGTTAAAACTTGTAACTGAATTCACTAAGCCAAATAGAGAAAAGAACCAGTTGTCAACGTCTTGTAAATGCAGAGACAAACGCGTAGTTGAGAGTTGGGTGGCCTTCTTTTAGTTTTTCAATCCTTTTCTGTATCAATACAAAATCCCCTCTCCCTCTTTTCTTCCTCTGTTTACACTTCACCACAACACACACTTGAACACAGCGCGGTTATAACTAAGCCCTTGCTCCTCGTATCCTCCGCCCCGTTTTCTCCTCTTATACTCCCCCTCTCATTACCCTTTTTCTCTCACTCTCTCCTTCCAAACGCAAACCAAAAGAAAAAAGAGAAAGCTTCAAAATGGCGTCAGCTTTTTCTGCGACAAAGTTCACTCAACCTTTGCCTGTTAATACGATCTCCTCCGGATCTCAAGAAAAGAACTTTCTCTTTGATCCTGTTAAGAATTCCCCCTCCTTCTTTGGATCCGCTCGCAAGCTCCGTTCCCACAAGTTGAATCAGGCGAATCCTCACCGTCGATATGCTATTGTTTCCGTTTCTGATGTTGTCAAGGAGAAGAAGATCAAATCAAGCTCCTCTCCGGTACCCCAATTCTACATCTTTAAAGTCCCCCTTTTATTAATTTGCTTTATTGTTTATGTTTTGTGCTGTTAAGTTCTAAGTGGTGGTTGATATTCGGGTGTCGAATAAAAATGGAAAAGACAGCATATTTAACCTGTTGAAGCTTAAATGTAGCAACTTTACATTCTAGTTTTGGTAATCATGGCTCAGAGCATTCAAAATCTCGTTCAATGTCGTTGCATTTTTCGCATTTAACTAAGCTTTTGGTTGTTCTTTTGGTTGCTAAAACTTGTTAGTTAGGTTTAAGACTCAGAGTTAGAGAATTCTGGTTTGATTATATGAACCAAAAATTGGCCATATGTTGCTTTTATTTATTCAATTATGTATGTACCTAGCTGATTACCAAAGAAGAAGGCTTGGAGCTGTACGAGGACATGGTTTTGGGCAGAGCTTTTGAGGACATGTGTGCCCAGATGTATTACAGAGGCAAAATGTTTGGTTTTGTTCATCTCTACAATGGCCAGGAGGCTGTGTCAACTGGGTTCATCAAGCTCTTGAGGCAGGATGATTACGTTGTCAGCACCTACCGTGATCACGTTCATGCTTTGAGTAAGGGGGTCTCAGCTCGTGCTGTAATGAGTGAGCTTTTTGGCAAGACCACTGGGTGTTGCCGGGGTCAAGGTGGATCTATGCACATGTTCTCAAAAGAGCATAACGTGCTTGGTGGGTTTGCTTTCATTGGTGAAGGGATTCCAGTGGCAACTGGTGCAGCCTTTACCTCGAAGTATAGGAGAGAAGTTTTGAAGGAAGCAAACAGTGATCAAGTGACTGTGGCATTTTTTGGAGATGGAACTTGTAATAATGGCCAGTTCTTTGAGTGCTTAAACATGGCAGCATTATGGAAATTGCCAATTGTGTTTGTTGTAGAGAATAATTTGTGGGCAATTGGAATGTCCCATTTGAGGGCAACCTCAGATCCGCAGATTTGGAAGAAGGGTCCAGCATTTGGTATTCCAGGAGTTCATGTTGATGGGATGGATGTTTTGAAGGTAAAAGAGGTGGCTAAGGAGGCAGTTGGAAGGGCTAGAAGAGGAGAAGGGCCAACTTTGGTTGAATGTGAGACTTACAGATTTAGAGGACACTCATTGGCTGATCCCGATGAGCTTCGTGACCCAGGTGAGCGTTTGTTTTTAGTTCATTCATATGAATGCCTTCAGTGAATATTGCTGTTCCATAAAGTTTGAAGTTGCATTTTAGTAGCTAAAATTATCATATCCCTGAATCCCCTTCAGATAGTTTATGATTTGTTTTCTAGCTTAACTCTTGTATGTACCTTTAAGATGATTTGATTGATCCCAGCCTTTGCAGGATAGTGAAAATGTGAAATTGCCATGATAATCCCTTGATTTCTCTCATTTCTTTGCTTTTGCATCGTCTGTTATTTCTTATTCTTGAAATGCTGCTTTGATGTTAGTCACACTAGTATTGATTGGAGAACTGATATTATTATGACCTTGAGTGCATCACCTTTTCACTCCCTTACGCTTTCTGTTCTTTGTTGGCAGCCGAGAAGGCTCAGTATGCTGCCAGAGATCCCATCACAGCCTTGAAGAAATTTATGATTGAGCAGAGCCTAGCTAATGAAGCAGAATTTAAGGCCATCGAGAAGAAGATAGATGAAATAGTTGAGGACGCTGTTGAGTTTGCAGATGAGAGCCCTCTTCCCCCACGCAGCCAGCTACTAGAGAATGTTTTTGCAGATCCAAAAGGTTTTGGTATTGGACCTGATGGACGGTACAGATGTGAGGATCCTAAATTTACTCAAGGCACTGCTCATGTTTAGGCTCAAATTTGGACCTTCATTATTTGTTGTACTGGCCTTCATACAGCATTCAGTTGCAACCACTGTCACCCTTCTTTAAATTTAATGATATGTTCTTAGGTTGCATTGGTATCTTAAATTTTGGTTATGTTTCTCATGGCTTCTTTGTTTATTGAATCAACCATTGAATGGCCACTTCAAATGGTTGTCATTCTTAGGCTATGTTTGGTTGAGAGTTTTATAATAGAATGTAATATTATTCTCATTTAGGAGAAGGTTGTATAATGAAATGGAATGGAAGATGAATGTTTTATATTATATCTTATTCTATCCTAGACAGTAAAAATACAAAAACCTCCAATTTGAAGAGTTTAGTATGAAATTTAAAATGATAAACAACTTTAGTCTATATTACATTATAAACTTTTTATTTAAACAACATTTCACTATATTACATTATGAATCATTTTATCATTTTCAAACAATAATTTTTTATATTACATTTATTTACATTTAATTTCATTACTATATTACATTATGAACCATTTTATCATTTTCGAACAATAATTTTTTATATTGTATTTATTTACATTTCATTTCATTATAAACTATTCTATTTTATTTCATTTCATTCCATAAAAAACTTTACGTTCAACTTAATATAACCTTAGTTGTGGAGAAAGAATAATGAGTTGAATTGTTTGCATTTTAAGTTGATAAGTTGCCCTCTGAATTTTAGAGTGTCCTAGCAGAAATTATGATATGCCTTTGGAATTTGTTTCACCAGATTCTCATAGTTTTTGCTTTATTAATCTGTACAATCACCCTGCCTAGACTACAGAGCCAAACTACCTATCAAGAAAATGGATGGACTCTGAATGTTGTTACCTTTTAGATGAATCTTGTCCTTGTCAACGTAGCTACTGATAAATTGTCGATGGTATTTGATTTGTTAAAAGCCAAACTCAGACATGATTGGAACTAGTTACTGAATCACGTGATGGAGTTACTCATTTAGTCTCGTAAACTATAATAAAACAGAAGAGACCCTATTCAAGCAACACCAAGAAAGAGCATACTCTAGCATCAAGCAATAAGCTCCCTAGTTGGATCCATCTATTATCTGCAGTGGCCACTCTTACAGGACTTTTCTTCCAATTTAAGGCTGTGTTTGGAGGATAGCTGATCAGCCAAAATTTGGATGATTGACCAAAAATTAGCTGTTTGACTTAGTCAAACAGCTATTAAACTTGTTTGGTAATTAGTTAATTGGATTGGCTGATTCAACCCAATCAGCTAAAATTCAATAAGCTGGTGTTACCAGCATTTGGGGTAATCAGCTGATTACCCCAAACCCAAAATACAAAAATACCCAAACAAACGTTGAACGAGTCCCAACTGTTCTTTACCGTGCTGGATCGGATCTTATGGTTAGTGGCAGAGAGTAGAGAAGGAAGTGCGAAGAACAAGAGCAGTAACGCTACGATGGGCAATATTATGATAAGTAGTGGGAGGTTATAGAGAGGAGACGGCGAGCCATGGCGAGGCATGGAGGTGGTGAGTCACCGAGTTGTGGCCAAGAATAACGGTGGTGAGTCTCTATTAAAAGGCTTGAGCTTGAGTTTGGCTTTTGCCTTTGCTTGTGAAGAAAGAGAGCATCTCTGGCTCTGACCAGAAAGCTTGAGTTGAGTGACCTTACAAAGACAAAGATGTAATATAAAAGAAATGGATATAATGGTCTCTCAAGTTTCAATTTTGTATCAGGTCATTGTTTAAAATTGCGGGGTAATCGTTTATTCACTAATTAGCAATTTAATACTAAAACACCGTAAGAATTTATAGTAGTTAAGATCCAAAGAGTGTCAAAAATATTAGATGTATCATAATTATCATAGTTATTATTATTATTATTATTATTATTATTATTGTTATTGTTGTTATTGTTATTATTATTATTATTATTATTATTATTATTATTATTATATGTTCTTATTAAAATTATAAGCTTAATTTTTGTAGAATTTAATATCTAAATTTTAAATTCTTATAAGAATATTGAACATTAACAACTAAGATATTTAATATTTATACCTTTATAATTTTTAAAAAGTTATGTCCTCAATAGTCATTTTATATATTAACAGTTACTACTGAACAACTAATTTCACCAAACATCAAATGATAAATAGCTAATACAATTCACTAGTCAAATCAGCCGATAGTATCAGCTATCAGCTAACAGCTGATAGATTCAGTTAACAGCTAATGCAATCAGCCGATTGTCAAACAAGGCCTAAATCGCTTCATCGTCTCTAAGGCCGGCCCTCAATGCAATTTGAAAAACCAAAATCTTTCACTCTTATCTATGTCTCCCTATCCTTTTCACTGCATCTCCAAAAGAGCTAGACAGGTGTTGAATAAAGAAGATTCGTTTTATTCCAAAGCGCTTGACGGGGTGTCTGACAGTGAATTAACTAATCAAGATGCATGACCCTTTGAGCTATACGTGTGTAATCTTTCTAAAGCTGTTATGTTTCCGAGGTTGCTGTATTCTTTAAGGCCTTATTTAGTTTGAGGATTAATAATAGGATGGAATAGAACTTAACACACTTCTATCGTTTGTTTGAGAGTTTTATAATAGAATGGAATGGATTGGGATGAAATCGGAGGATTTCATATTACGTTTCATTCTATCTTAAACAGTGAAAATAAGAAACCTCCGATTCGGAGGGTTTAGAATGAAACGTAAACTAATAAACATACACTACCTAATATACCCCGAATAATCTTTCATATTACCATTATTTATCCTTACTAATAACAACCAACGCAATATTAGCGGGAACACAATATACATTGTAGCAGGTGAAGAGAGTTGGCAGGGGACCATTGTAGCAGTTAAGAAGCGCGTTTGGAAGAGCATCGTTGCTTCAGTTTCAGGTACATATTCTTTTTTCTAGGTTGCGGTTACTGTGCTGCTAAATTTGGTTATATTGTCGGAAAAAGAGTTTGGATTTTTCTGCAATATGAGATAGTTCAAAGTGACCGTCCATTGTTTTCAAAGTACAAGTCGGTGTAGCGAGAGATTCTTGAACTGGGTTTTTGCAAGTTTGTAAGTAATGCTTTTTTCAAAAAAAAATTCCCTAGCTTCCGTCCCTCCTTTTCTTCTGGAATTATGAGTGTTTTGACCTTTCTTGTGAAGTACTGTTGCTACGTTCTATATTCGTTTCAGTAGTTAGAGAAGTGATTTGGGTGTTGTATGCTTTTGATTGTTGAGGTTGAAAATCAAGAAGCAACTAGGGAATTGTACTTTTACTCATCAGTCATGGTCCTCTCTTAACTTGCTTCTCTTCATCTTTGGCTGTTTGCCCTTTTTAAAAGAATTTTTGGGTATGCCACTTGCATTTCCTTTTCTTCTAACCGTTTATGGTGTAGAAGTCA
>JANZLX010000178.1:23534-38461 GCA_025531955.1 Erythroxylum orinocense
TGACAACAAAGTCAAAAAAATACCAAAATACCAAAGTCAAAAATACCATGCTTTCACAAAGTCAACAAAATACAACAGCACTTTCTTTGGTCAAGCAGTTGCTGCTGTTTCAGATGGATTAATGGCATGGGAGACTTTGAAGGGTAGACCGAATGATTTAGACCTCATATTAACAGAAGTGGAGTTGCCATCATCAATATCGGGATATGCACTTCTTACCTTGGTCATGGAACATGACTTCTGTAGAAATATTCCCGTCATAAGTATGTAATATATTTGGTTTTTCTTTTGTTATAGTCATTATCCTGATGTTTTCTTAGATTTGGAACTAAACTGTTCTTGCTCTTTTCTATTTCTTTTGTCATTACCAATTAGTGATGTCTTCAAACGATTCTATCAGCATGGTCTTGAAGTGCATGTTAAAAGGTGCTGCTGACTTTCTAATTAAGCCTGTTAGAAGGAATGAGCTGAGGAACTTATGGCAGCATGTTTGGAGGAGGCGAACTGTATGTTTCCAACATATCCTATTTATTGCTTGTATGTTTCACGTGCATGGAAACTAAATTTGCTTTTCTGAATTTTCCATTTTGATTCTTCATCAGTCACCTCCATGATGTATTCCTCTAAACTCATCCATTCTGCAGCGTATAAAATTGAAGCCACTTCTGAAATTAATGCGGCAAGTGATAATTCTAGTGATTGTTCAATTTTTACACAGAAAAATAGGATTGGCAGTGTAAAAGTAGTTAACACTCAAGAAAGAAAGTATGAACATAAATCTTTCCTGCGTAGTCTTTTCTTACGGAGTGACTATTTAATTATCTTAGTGACTGTTGGTTCCAAAGATACCTGCTAAGTTAGATGTGATTTAAACGAGAAGACGAATGTCAATCTATTAGCAGAAACTTGATTTAGAATCTGAAATGCTCTCATGCAAATATGTAGGGACTGTCCAAGAGTTCTTCACAACTAAGCAACACAAGAAAAGAGATGTATGAAGAGAAACCCACGTTGCAAATAACGTCAGCAGATTCTGATTGTAAAACTAGAGGTTTGCTATTTCATTTCTGTCTTTATTCATTTCTTCCTTCTATTTATTATTACTGAATAGCATTTGTAATCTCATTATTCGTTATATATATGAAATGAACATCTGATGTTGTATTTGCTACAGAAGGATCAAACCAATCAGAACTGGCCTCTGAAGAAACTAACGATTCGACTGATTTAAGATTGGGAAAAGAGCATGGTTCGACAAGGGAGCCACCTCAAAATGAAAGAATGAGACCAGAAGAAGACAAAAATTATGTGGAAAGTCGTCGTTGTAATAATTTTGAACTGGTAGAACCTTCCATTGGAACCGTGGACTTGATCAGTAAATTTGGTAGTGACTTAATGGGCATTTGTGAATATTCTGGCGTGAACGTCTGCACAAAAAAGCATGAATTCACTCCACAACTGGAAATTTCTCTGGGAAAGTTATATCCCATAAAAGACTTCCCAATATATGAAAAGCATGTGCTGAACCATTCTAATACTTCAGCCTTCTCGTGGTGAGTTTGCTGTAACTCATTAAACACGAGTCTTTGAAAATTAGAGTATCAACTTGCACGTGTTTGTGAGTGTGTGTCTGGTGTAATTTCTTCGTGCTGAGATGACACCTGGTTAGTTTCCTTAAAAAATGCCAACTGGGTTGCTGGATATCTTCTTGAACGTTGCTTTTGCACTATCTACAATTCCTTTTCTTCGTAAGAGTATATCTGAGGTGCTGGGGCGGAGGTCGTGGTAGATGGTGCAATGAAGCAGCAACTATGTGGGAAGCCGAGGAAATGATGCCGAGGAGGCTCTATTTCTATAAGTGGGACCGAATGTAGACCTTTTAGTATGTTTTTATAAAAGAAATGGATTTTGATTATTCAGTGGTGCTTGCTACGTGCTAGTTGAAGGATTACAATAGTATTTATTGTCAGGATTTATAATGATATGTGGGTATCTTCAAGTTCACAGATGTTTTTCCGTCTGATACGAGGATCATGTGAAGACGGTTTTTTTGATGTGGTATCAAATGACTACATAGGGGTCAAGCATATAATTCAGCCTTTTGGTTTCTTCCTAACTTAAAAGTGATATATTCTTTTGATGAATCGTCAAATGTTGTAATGTCCACACACTATTCATTTTTTATTAATTAACAGGTCCCTTGTGCAGGTATAACAGTAAAATACTGCAGCCCCTTTTCCCAATTTCAACCGGCAATGGTTTCGGATTCAAGAAAGATGCGAGTAAATCTCCAGAGCTATCATCTGATCAGCTCTCTCAAAATAGCAGTGGCATTTCTCAACAGCACGAATCAACTGGAAGTAATAGCAATGAAGAAATTATGAATTCACCGTTCAGTGGTTCTGGGCAAGCTGAGATATACTCAGGCCCTCAACATGGACCGAGTCATATCAAAGGCGTGAAGCTGGATAACTTCTGTATCGGATGTGATCATGTTTTCCCTTCTTTACACCATGCACAGTTGGCTTTATCCCCAACTTGGACTTCTAAGGTGTCGAGTGACTGCGCACAATCTCCATTTCATACTAATACTTCAATTCATTCCAATCATGATGTTGATGACCCGAAACATCATTTTAGACAGTCTGATGATACTATCAACAATTCTGCTGACCCGAATATATCTCAGCAGAAGACGGAACCAGTGCAGGAATTAAAGCATTGTTCGCTTGCTAATTTTCAGAATGCTAGCAGTATTTTATTTGATGGTGTCACAAATTTTGACCCCAAGAGTACACAAGAAATCTTTTTCCATAGAAATGATGCAAATGCCACTCTTGCTGTGGCAGATGAGAGTGCCAGAAAATCACAGAGCTTGAAAGACGGTCCTCTCTTCATTCAAGAAGGATTTAGAGGG
This sequence comes from Erythroxylum orinocense, assembly GCA_025531955.1. Classification (NCBI taxonomy): domain Eukaryota; kingdom Viridiplantae; phylum Streptophyta; class Magnoliopsida; order Malpighiales; family Erythroxylaceae; genus Erythroxylum; species Erythroxylum orinocense. The sequence continues at coordinate 26,452 of JANZLX010000178.1, forward strand.
ATGGATCCTCATTGCTCTAGCCAGAGGGAAGCAGCATTAACCAAATTTCGGTTGAAGCGGAAAGATCGTTCCTATGAGAAAAAGGTACATTGATCCCTGTACTTGCACAATACATGCGCTATGGATATTAAGTCCAAGGTGGAGATATGGATTAAATAGAAATGTTAATCTGCGTAGTGCTCCGGAAAGTGGGTTAAGGTGATTCGATCACCAGTTGCTTCTGCAAAGTTGACAATGCTGATTGTGACTTATTCTGAACGCTATTTTCTGTCACCCCCTCGATATCTTATATGTCTTTATAGCAATAGATCTTTAAGATAACCTATCATTCAGCTTTTTAGAATGGCAGGTCTTCCTGGTAGTTGATCATGACGAAACAGCTGAATTCATTTGAGGAGTTTTGAGTCCATATCTTGATCCTTAACATGTTTATGGTTTCCAGGTCCGATACCAAAGTCGAAAAAGACTGGCAGAGCAGCATCCCCGAGTGAGAGGCCAATTTGTTACTCAAAGTGCAAAAGAATGACCCAACAGCAGATGTTTATGTTTAACCGTTAAATTCATTAGTTCAATCTGCTTGCCACGGATAGGTCCTTTAGCTTTTATAGATGAGTTTATGATAAAGTGACGTTTGAAGATGTATTCACTCTTCCGTAGTCTTGCTATTGAGCTGGGCAATCGTGCCAGGTTTATGGCACAAGCTCATAGCGGTTAAGTAGCAGAAGACTTGAAGACCTCTGCTACTTGATGATGAATTAGGAAGGTACACTAGTAGGATGTATTTGGGTTTGTAGTTTATAAATAGGTTGGTAGTGTTAGATTAGTACTCTGTTCAGCTCCTTGAATGTACTAAATTAACCAGAGCTTCTTGTTGCTTTCTTGAGCAATCTCAAAGAGAAACCTTGTACGTATCTGATAAAATTTAATTGCTATAGATACCTATTCGTGGAGTGAATGAAGCCAGGAACAGAGTTGTTGGGTCCATCTTTCTGATATCTGAAATGGAAGGACATGAGAGGCTCCAAGCAGATAACAATGAGCTTAATTATTATGTGATTTATTTTATCAATAAATAATTAAAATCATCATCATCGTCATTATCATACCTCGGAAAAAATCCCACATTGAAGCAAGGATCGGAGGGGCTGGATAGTATGAAGTGTTACCCATACAATGTAAAGAGATGGTTTCCAATTGACCCACACATATGAGATATGATAATAAAGATGTAGGGGACAGAAATAAATCAGTAAAGATGAATAATACAGTGCAATAACTATACCTAATGTGGGCATAAATCCGCTATTACTTTTCACAGCCGGCTTGCCGCACTCTTAGGACACTAACCAGGGCGGACGCATCGTGCAGGTAGCAACGAGAGAAGCTGGGCTTGGAAAATATTTATGTTTTATAAAAAATTAATAATATTATAATCATTGATTTATAAAATTGTTAATTTTTAAATAATTATATAAGAAAAAATAAAGAGCTACAAAAATGTTACTTATTAGCTATAGTATTAATGAAACAAAATTAAATAATTATTAAAAAATTAAATATAAAAAATCATGATTTTGATAATATTATTTTGATCTATCCTAATAATATTTGATAATATATTGATAACAGTATTATAACACTAACTATTTATTCCTATATTTGACAAATCTGTCCTAAATCGTTTTATTCACCTTAAAACTTTTTTCTTAACTTGAATTCATGATTGATCAGTTGAGCTGCTCATGTTGGATTGCCAATATTTTTACATTATTTTGACATTTAAATTGAATTGACTTAGTCAATTAAATTAAGTGAAATTGATTTACCACCCTAATTAACAGTTGTAATATGCATTTAGTTTACTTAGCATTCATTTATTATCACAACGTCTCATTATTAAAAAGAAAATTTATATTTATATTGAAACCTAGAAATAATGAGTAAATAAATAAATTTATAAGTAAATTATTTTGAATATTCTCAACTATAAAATATATACATCGTAACTTATTTTGTGACAGCATAAATTATATTTATAAAAACATATGTGTCTATTTTAATTAAAAAATAATTTAATTTTTCTGAATCATTATTAAATACAATATCTTAAGTTATTATATAAATTTAGCATCTATGCAATACTTGGTATATTATATTTATATAATAATATGATATGTTGGAATATCTTTGAGATTAAGATATTTTAAAGGTAAAAGTGTCACTTTTGGCTCTAATTTTTTCATCAATCCACAAATTTTAACCCTAGTATTTCATAGAGAACAATTATGGCTCTAATATTTAGAGAACGTTAAAATTGGACCCCACCATAATAGAAAATTTAACCTTGCCTGTTAAGTACTAAGTCAGAGCTAACTTGACAATATTTTTAATACTTTCTATTTTTGTGAGCCCTTAGTGTCATGCCATTGCTGATGTGGCGAAGTGAGACCTACTGTTTGAAAAACGTTAAGAAAATGATAAATTTGACCATAAGTTTTATACCATTTGATAAGTTGAATTTTAACATTTAAGAGATAACACTTAAGACCCCAATTTTTAGAAAAGTTAAAATTTAATCCCGTTATAACAGAATTACTAACAGCTTGATGATATTATTGACCTAGCACTTTTTTAATTATTCTATTTTATTTGCATGTTATAACCACTTTATAACGGAATTGCAGTGTAGAAAAATTAAAATACTTGAATTAGTAAAGTTTAAAATAAATTTAATTTCTTACCAATGCAAATTATTTAAATAACAATTCTTTTTTCAATATAAGATTCTAATAAAATATTTAGCAATTTAGATATTCGATCATATTTATATATAAAAAATAAAGCTAACAAATATTAAATTAAAAGTTTCTATCTTTTACTTATATTTATGCTTAACAAGTTATAATTATCGTACTTCAAACTTCATATTAAAGTCTCTCATAACTACACTTTTGAAAAACAAAAAAAAAAACTTAATTAATAACAATTATTTTTGATGACATATATAAATAATAAAATATAAAATTACTAATATTCTTCTTCTAATAATAAAAAAATGATGATAATGATAATAACAACAACAACAACAATAATAACAATAACAATAACAACAACAACCACAATAATAACAACAACAACAACAACAACAATAATAACAACAACAATAACAGCAACAACAACAATTACTTACACAAAACTGTAAAAATTATATATGTATTTAATTATAAAGATAAATATGGTATTTATAAATATTAAAAAACTAAAAAATCACTAAAATGTTTCATGAATAAATAATAATTATATGTTTAATTTCAATGTGAATGTACATATGAGAAGTTTAAAAGTTTTGTATTGCGAAGTTAAAGGAATTACTTAAAAAATGAAATACACTCCTCGTAATAGAGAACTACACTTTTTATAAAGTCGTAATAGAGAACTACACTTTTTATAAAGTTGTTATAAATTTATTTTATTTTTAGGTCCCACATTACAATTTTGTTATAAAGTCGTTATAACATGCAAAAAAATAAAAATTTATTAAAAAGTGACAGGTTAGCGATGTCATCAAGTCATTAGTAATTTTGTTATAATGAGGTTAAATTTTAACATTTTCTAAAAGTTAAGGTCTTAAGTATTCTTTCTGAAATATTAGGATTAAACTTGTCGAATGGTGTAAAACTTAGGATTAAAAATTAACTCTTTTGTCAAATTTTTAAAAAGTGGGTCCTACTTTGTCACATTAGCAATGATGTGATACTTAAAGCCCACAAAAAATTAAAAAATGCGAAAAAATTGCCAAGTCGTCGATGACCTAACACTTAATAGACAAGTTAAATTTTTTGTTATGATGGGGTCTAATTTTAACGTTTTCTAAATTTTAGATTCCCTTTTGCCTATTTTAAATAATGAAACCTTTTTGATGAATAATATATCTATGACCTCTTTAGTCTTATATTTAGAATGGTTCTACCAATTGTCATGTTGCTCGAAGCTGAAATTCACGCTGAGGAGATATTGTACCATAAAATAAGTCTCAATAACTGGAAATCACTACGATCAAATGATTTTTTCCATTTTTCGTTTCTTAAACCACAAATGATTGAATTGATTCCAACTTCAATATCTATGTTTATAAATAATTTGCAAGTTGTGTTAATGTTTGTTGTCCCTGGGCTTCCAATTTCGACCGAACAGAACTCTTAGCTCAAGACTCATTTTTAACAATTTTGATAATAACCTTATAATATTTTTGAAATTCAATTTGGATTTATTTTCTTAGATATAAACAACGACATCATTCTTAATAGGAAATAAAATTATGGAATAATTGCTTTCTTTCTTGCAGGAACCTTCTTTATGAACTTACCTTACTAAAAAAATGGTTTATCCGAAAGGATCCTATTTATTATGAAGGTTATATATTAGCCATGTGATTACTGGAAGATTTTTGGCAAATATGATATCGAAGTTATTTGGAATTAAATCCATCTAATTGACTAAGGATGCAAGTGAAGTAATAGTTAGTTGAAAGAAAAGTTTACTTAAGGAAGAGCCATTGCTTTTGAGAATATAGATAAGGCTTTTGAAATATAGCTATAACATCAACTCTTTTTAAAGTGATATCATTGTAAAATCTCTTGTGCTTTAGAAAAGTGAACATTTTTTAGAGAGATCAGTGTAACTCATATCGAGCAAACTTCATTTTATGTTGAGAGGTTGTAGAGACTAGTTAAATACTACTAGTTTAAAAGGTTGGAGAACCTTGAAAAATATTAACTTGTGAGCTTGGAGAGGCTTGTCAAATTAATAATTATTTTTATAGTGAAATACTCAAGTTAGATACTTAGGGACTAGTCGTAGGCTTGAGTTGTAAGTCGAACCAGTATAAATTGACTGTGTCCTTCTCTCGCTTCTCTTAACTTTTATATTTCTGCATTATAATGTGTGTGTGTGTGTTCATTTTAGCAAGAGGCTCTTTCACTGTTATATTAGGCTCCTTTTGTTTTCAACTGGATAAAGGATCCTTTTATTTTAATAGGCACCTTCTGTTTTAAAATTATTTTTAACTGGATTTATTCTTTAGCAGGCTCCTGTCATTTAACAAGTTACTATTGTCTGACATGCTCATATTGTTTTTAATTTTTAACAGGCACCTGTTTTTATCTGAATTGAAAGTACTTTGTGAAATTTTTTTTAATTTACACACAATTCACCCCCTCTTACATGTGTTTGCTTTATCATTTGGTATAAGAGCCAAGTTACATATTTATTGCGTATTACAACACGTGATAGATCATGTTAAACACCTTAAGAAGTTTGGAAGGACAATCCATCTAAAAGCCTTCTTACTTCAATGGAAACAACTACTCATACCGAAAAGAGAGAATGAGCATATATCTCTAATCTATAGATATTGAAGTATGGCAAACAATTAAAGTTGAAGCTACAAATCTCACTTTTGATAACGTAGAAGTATGGACTGATGCTGGCAGGAGAAATGCACAACTAAACGCTAAGACAAAACGTTGCCTGATATGTGCGTTGTCTTCAGAAGAATATGAAAGATATCTTACTGCTCTACAATAAAAGAAATGTGGGACAAATTCAAGTTACCTTTGAAGGGACGGATGAGGTCCAGAAATATAGAATAAGTCTTTTCGTACATCAATACAGAACTATTGGCATGAAACAGGGGGATACCATAAACAAATTCTTCGAACACTTCAACAACATCATCACCGCCTTAAAGAATATGGGAAAAATATATCCTAGTGATGAGCTCGTAACGAAGATTTTATGGTCACTACCAAAGGAATGGAGACCTAAGGTGACAACTCTACAACCAGAAAAGGATCTAGACATTATTTCACTCGAATGGCTACGAGAAAATTTGATGATTCATGAACCGAGCTTAGGCAAGATGAAGGATCCTCTTACAAAAAATGAATGGCACTAAAAACAACTGACGAATCAAACTGTGATGAAAGCGGCACTGAGTTGCAAATAGATGGAGATGATGAATTCAACTTCATGGTCAGAAAACATACACGCTTCTATAAAAAGAAGTTAACAAAGAAAAGAGAAGGAAATAAGAAAGCTGGAAACAGAGACATGATGCTTCGAAAGGATAAAACAGAGACATGACGCTTTTGAAGTTTTTGAGAAGTTCTGTAGAAAAATTCAGTTCGAAAAACGAAATTACATTATTTTAATTTGAAGCGATCATGGAGGAGAAATTGTTAATTGAAAGTTTGAAGAGTTTTATGACAACAATAGTATAACTCGCAACTTCTCATTTCTAAGAACGCCTCAGCAAAATGAAGTTGCAAAGAGAAATATCAAAACTTTGGTTGATATGGTCAGGACCATGCTGTGTGAAAGTGGACTACTTCATGAATACTGGGCAGAAGCAATATCCATGACATGTTATGTATTTAACAGATTTATCATAAGACCCATCCTGAAAAAGACTCCTTATAAGCTATGGAAAGGAAGAAAACTAAATGTTGCTTACTTTCGGGCATATAGCTGCAAGTGTTTTGTTATAAACAACGAAAAAGACAATCTTGGAAAATTCAATGCAAGATTAGATGAAGCCATCTTTTTGGGATACAGTAGTGTAAGTAAGGGATTTAGAGTCCATAACAAAAGAACAATGAAAATAGAAGAATCAATGCATGTGGTATTTGATGAAGCACTACCGTTGACAATATCAGCTGATTGAGATGATGAAGAGCACTCCCTGATTACTAAAAATACATTAGAGACTTTAACTATTGTTAAGTCAAGAAGACTTCACTTCTTCTATTAATTTTGATGAAAGTCAAAAAATAATAATCATATAATGTGAACTGTTTTGATGAGTTTATTAAGTGTGCAGATAAATGTAAGTAGCACAAATCATCAAATCAAGACGTTACTTCAGTAAAATCTGAATAAGACGGATCAGTCGAAGTGCTTAGTATGAGACACCAGATGAAGCATATGAGACACCAGATAAAGGTTATGAATCTATGCAAGACGATGAAATTGAAGAATGTACTAAAACGTCAGTTAGTTAGAGTTAGTTAAAGGACTCAACTAATAACTGTTTTTAGAAGATTCGACAAGCAGAATTCTCAAGAAGGTCGTTGAAGATTTAGGCTATAAATATTAGTTATAGTCATAAACAAAAATACGATACGATACAATACAAAGAATTCTGATTGTAAAAATCATACTTAGAGAAATTTTATGCTTAAGTGCTCAAGCAAAATAGAGAAAAGAAAGAAAGGGAGCAAATACATCTATAACATGAAGCTCAAATAATATCTTTTTGAGTGAAAAAAAGGCTAGAGCCTAAAGAGGCTAAGGAAGCAGATAAAGAATACTTTGTGCTAGAGCCTAAAGAGGCTAAAGAAGCATATAAACAATACTTTGTGAAAGAGACTTGAAGAGGCTCTAACAGTGTAGAAATAGTACTTGTAACGTTGAAGGATATAGTGAAATCTCAGACGAACTCTGAGGATTGGACGTGGCCTAAGGTTAAGGGTGAACCAAGATAAATCGCGACGTCATATTCTCTAACTCTTATCTTTTTAATTTTCTCACTGTTAGAAGAATAGATACTGATTTTCGCTATTGCATTACCAACCAAATTAAGTGAATTGTTTTTATAATCATCTGAATATGTAAAGAGAATCAAGAAGATTTTAAATATTAATATCGTAAACGATTTGACACAATTTAACCCCCTTTCTTGTGTATTTTTATATATTATACGTGATTTCTATATTAATAGGTGATTCACTTCAGTTGGTATCAGAGCAAGGTTTCCAAGAAACACTGTTACAAAGTGAGGACAAAGATCTATGACTGAATCGCATGTTTTTATAGCATAAGGTGCCTCGGTCTCAAGACCCCCTGCATTCAATGGTGAAGACTATCATTATTGGAAGGACAAGATGTGGCTCTTCATAGAATCCACACATATTGATTTATAGGATATCATTGAAAATGGATCATATATTCCAATAAACAACGAAGGGGATATCATCTCTCGTGACCAATGGTCGGTTGATCAGAAAGCTCGATTTCACTTAAATTCAAAGGCCAAGTTCTTCTTAAGTTATGCTCTAAGCAGAAGCAAATATGATAAGGGTTCATGGATGCCAATCTGCAAAGGAAATGTGGGATACATTAGCCATTACATATGAAGGCACAAGCCAGGTGAAAGAATCCAAAAATAGTATTCTTGTTCATCAGTATGAGCTGTTCAAGATGAAAGATGATGAGACTATTGATCAGTTGTTTGGACGATTCTAAACAATTATTAATGGACTTAATGCTCTAAGGAGAATCTATGAAAGTCAAGATCATGCCAGAAAGATTCTCAGAAATCTTCCAAAAAGATGGAGACCCAAAGTAACAACAATACAAGAGGCCAATGATTTAAGCAAGTTGAAGCTAGACGAATTGCTTGGTTCATTGAAAATTCATGAAGTAGAGCTTGATGCAGAAGACAAACCCAGAAGGGATAAATCTATTGCATTGAAGGCTGGTCAAAAGAATCAGAAGATGTAGAAAAATAGAAGCATATCTTCAAAAGCATTAAAGATTGAAGAAATCAAGAATGATGATGTTAGTGAATCTGATTAAGACTCAAATGAAGATGAAGATTAATTATCCTTTATCTTAAGAAATATTAGAAGGATGTGGTAAAATAAATCAAAGGGAAATATAGACTTCTCTTTTATAAAGAATAGCAAAGACGATTTGAAGAATGAGAGAAGTTCTATCATCTGTTATGAGTGTAATAAACCAGGATATTACAAGTCTGAATGTCCGTTGCTCAGAAGAAAACAAAAGAAAAGTCAAGAAAACAAAAAGAGCATGATGGCAATATGGGAAGATCTGGATTCGTTTGAATCTAAATCCGACTCAGAAACATCAGAACAAGCAAATATATGCTTAGTAGCTAAAAAGGAATGCGATGATGAGGAAACTTCTAAATTTGATGATCTTCAGGATGCTTATTTAGAATTGTTAAAAGATTCATATGTTATCTTAAAACAATATAGGTTATTGAAAAAAATTTGTTGAAAATTTGAAGAACACAAAACTCTTAGAAGAAGAAAACATCTGCCTTAAGAAACAAGTAGACGACATGAAAAAGAAGGTAACTGTAGATATATATGAGGAAATTAATCAATTAAAACAAAGGATTAATAGTCTTTCAGCATATTTATCAAAATTTACAAAAAGTACAAAAAGGATGAATGATATGATTGGAAGTTATAGACATCCAAATGATAAAAGTTTAGGCTTTAATGATAGAAATACTATTTATAATAGTAATGTTCTTCATAATAGGAATTTTGTTCCTAATAGAAGGAAAAAGAAACAATATTCTTATTATTATTCAAAGAAAAATTGTAAGACTAACCCTAAAGGGCCCAAGAAAATATAGGTATCAAAGAAGGATATAATATATACTGCAGATCTCCTTTCTTGGAAGAAGCAACCACCACCACTAATAGTACCTGGATAGTGGCTGCTCACGACACATGACAGGCAGAAGGTCTATATTCCTAGACCTCCAACATAAGCAAGGAGGATCAGTAACTTTTGGAGACAACCAGCAGGGTAAAATAGTTGGGATCTGTAAAATTGGTAAAGATTCCTTTTCGTCTATTGATAATGTTCTGCTAGTTGAAGGCTTAAAGCATAATCTCATTAGTATAAGTCAATTACGTGATTCTGGTTTTGAAGTATCCTTTAATCAAAATTCTTGTTTAGTCAAAAACAAGGACAATTCCATATTCTTTTCTGCCAAGAGATGAAACAACCTCTATAAAATTACCTTAGACAATTTTAAAAGTCAAAATATTTTATTTCTTATATCAAAAGATGTTGAAAAACTGATTTGTCACAAAAAGCTAGGTCATGTTAGTTTTAAACATATTCCAAGTTAGTTAGACATGATTTGTTAAGAGGTTTATTGGTAAGAGGTTTACCAAAGATAAGTTTTAACAAAGATTTCTTTTATGAGAGTTGTCAAAAAGGATACAAGTTAAAACACCCTTTTCGTTTAAAAATATTGTAACTTTGTCTAATCCTGTAGAGCTGTTACATATAGATTCGTTTGGTCCAACCAGAACAACAAGTTTAGGTGTAAAGAAGCATGGTCTCGTAATTGTTGATGACTTCACTAGATTTTGTTAGATATTGTTTTTATCACATATAGATGAGTCTTTTAAAATTTTAAAGTTTTATCCAAAAAGTTAAAAAAATGAAAAAGGAATGTCTATTGTTGGAATTAGGAGTGATTATGGTGGAGAATTTAAAAATGAAAAATGAAAAATATTTTATAAAGAGAATGAAATTTTTCATAATTTCTCTACTTCTAGAACTCAACAAAATGGAGTTATAGAGAGAAAGAACAGAACGATTTAGGAAATGGCAAGGACTATGCTATGTGAAATGAATCTGACTAAGTACTTTTAGGCAGAAGTTGTAAATACAACTTGTTATATTCAAGATAGAGTATTTTTGCGACCTATTTTAAATAAAACTTCATATGAATTATGGAAGGGAAGAAAGCCAAATATTTCCTACTTTCACCCTTTTGGTTGCAAATGCACTATGTTGGGCCCCGATTCGCATTAAGCATGTTTAAATTAATTGGAGGATTTTAGTTTGATGATTTTTTTAATTTGATTGGAATAAATTGAGGATTTTTATTGTGTAAGTTATGATTATTACATGTGTTGAGAAATTATGATTTTGTGATGTATTGTTAGTATTAAAAAGATTTTTATAAATTGAGGATCCTATGAAATTAGGTGCTTGAGATTAAATGGGGGATTATTTAATTAGAGCTTGTGTGAATTGTAGCAATTTATTGAAAGGATTTAGTTAAATTTGAGTTTAAAGTAATAAGTTGAATTTGAAAGAGCCCATTAGGAAGTGTATATATGTTTGTAAGGCTTAAGGTATTAGAATTGGGCTTGTAGCCTTGGATATATCTTTTACATGAAGAAGTATGGAAGCCTTTGGGCTAGAGCCCATTTAGGTTGAAATAAAAGGAGCATTAAAGTTAGGGTTTATTGAAATGAAGTGCTTGGGCTTAAGTTATTAAGTTAAAGTGTTAAGTTTTTATTTAAAGAAAAGAAACTAAGTGGGCTAGGGTTTGTAAGGTGAATTTAAATAAAGAGGAAAGAAAGCCCAAGGCTAGGATCCATTTGAGTTACAATTTAAGGATGGCTTAAGTTTGATTTAGTTTAGGGCATTAGAATGAAAGAAGCCCAAAGCCCATTTAGGTTGAAATGAAATAAGAAGTAAAGGAAATTAAGTGGGCTAGTTTTTTTTAGTAGTTAAATGAATTGGGTCCATTTTGAATTAGCAATTAAAAGCATTAGGTTTTATGATAGGATAAAGTTTACTTAAGTTTATGAATGGAGGCCCACGAAATATGGGCTTAGGGTATTAGTTAAGTGAGTTAAGTAAAAGAAACTTGTAAGAGAAGCTTAGGAAAATCAAAAGGAAAGAAACAAGATGAAGGGGTCGTATAAGCTAGGATGAGGTGGCTTTTAAATGAAAATAAAATGAAAGAAGCATGTGTGTGTGTCGTGAATGTGAGTTAGTGAGTAAATAAAAGACTAAACTTAAAGTATGAAGGAGAAGGCTCACGAACTTGCTAGAAGAAAGGGAGGAAGCTCACGGTTTTTACAAAGAAGAGAATGAGGTTTCGGCTAAGACCAAAGAAGAAAAGGGAAGAGGGTTCGACCACACAAGAGGTAAGGACTTAGGTTTCTTCTTCCTTAGTTTAAGACATAAGTTGGTTAGGCTTTGGAGAGAAGGGTTTCGAATTTTCAAAAAAAAAAAAAAGAGAAGGGGGATTTCGGCTAGAAGGAAAGAAAAAGAAGAAGAAGAAGAAGAAGAAGAGAAGAAGAGGATTTCGTGGGTTGTCTTTCAAGGTAGGATTTCGAAATTTCTTGGTTTCTTCTTATTGTTCTTGCCTCTCTTGCTT
>JANZLX010000178.1:50089-65629 GCA_025531955.1 Erythroxylum orinocense
TTAACATAAACCTCAATAACAAAAGCATTTTTCGCCTATCTTAATCTCATCTAACTATTCACATTCAAAATTTTCTTGTTTTTATATATGACTAATTCACCACAAAATTCTCGTTTCATGTCAAAATTTTAACTCGCAATTCTAAGAAAAGTTTGGGATCCAACATGCAATATTTTTTCTCTAGATCAATTAGCTAATGTTCCTTCTCAGGATGAAAATAGTGCAAGTATCCAACAATTGTTGAAGAACATTCAAAACAATTAAGCAAAAATGCAAAAACAGATAGTCAGTATGTAAAATCAATTTCTTGATATGCAGATCCTCCTCAGAAAAATCTCTGAATGCCTCCGCGAATTATGTTGCTTTCTGAATGGTTCATTGGTACTTATGATATTATATTGCATATCAATAAATTATTTCACCTCCTCCCCATTTCTTTATTTTTGTTTTTGATAATGACAAAGGGGGAGAGCTTATGTGGACTATTTTTTTGCATATATATGATATGATATCTCGATGCTACCTTGATTATATTCGTGATTGATTCTGCTATGAAAATCTGTGATACGTAATTGATAGGATATCTTTCGAAATCATCCATTATCTTTTTGAGTTTTGAAAAATATATCTATTATTGCTTATCATTATCAAAAAGGGAGATATTTTTAGCTCAAGGTTCTTTTTTAACCATTCTGATGATAACCTTATAATATTTTCAATTTTTAATTAAATTTATTTCCTTATAGATAAACAATGGTGTATAGTTTTTAAAAAGGAAATAAAATCATTAGGTAATTGCTTTCCTTCTTGCAGGAACCTTCTTTATGAACTTGCCTTATTAAAAAAAGATCCTACTTATTATGAAGGTCATATATTAGCCGCGTAATTACTAGAGATTTTTGGCTAAGATGACATTGAAGTTATTCAGAATTAAATCCATTCAATTTTCTAAAGACATAAGTGAAGTAACAACTAGTTAAAAGAAAAGCCTACTTAAGGAAGAGCCACTGCTTTTGTGCATATAGATTAGACTTTTGAAATATAGCTATATCATCAATTCTTTTAAAAGTGATATCATTGTAAAATATTTTGTGTTTTAGAAAGTGAAAATATTTTTGAGAGAGATCAGTGTAATTTATATTGAGCAAACTTCATTTTCTGTTGAGAGCTTGTAGAGGCTAGCCAAATACTACTAATTTAGAAGGTTGGAAAACCTTGAAAAATATTAACTTGTGAGCTTAGAGAGGCTCATCAAATTACTTCTTTTTTATACTCAAGTCGGATACTTAGGGACTGGACATAGGCTTGGGTTGTAAATCGAACTAGTATAAATTGACTACATCCTTCTCTCTCTTTTCTTAACTTTTATATTTCTGCATTGTGTCTATGTTCATTTAATAAGAGGCTCCTTCTGTTTTCAACTGGCTAAAAGATCATTTTATTTTAACAGACACCTTTTGTTTTAAAATTGTCTTTAATTGGACTTATTCTTTAGCAGGTTCCTGTCATTTAATAAGCTATTATTATCAAATAGGCTCCTATTCTTTTTTAATTTTTAACACGCACTTGCTTTTATCCGAATTGAAAGTAGTTTGCCAAAAAAATTTAAGTAAAACACAATTCACCTCCTCTTGCGTGTATTTGGTTTATCATTAAGAAACAAAAATTTCATTAGAAACGGAAATTTGAAATGATGAGGCACATCTTCTCCTTTCCTTTCTATGTTTTTTTAATGTTGAAAGTTGTAGCAGTGCCCTAGTAACTACCACCATCTCATCCATTTTATGTTGCCACAAAACGAGGACGATGTGATCTAGTCAGTATAGTCCAAGGATTCAAGATTCCTATTTTAAGGGTGGCTATCTGTTATCGATAGAGATTAAGCAATACATGTTTACTCTTTATATATTATTTATTTATTCAAAAATTTTCACGTATCTTTATAATATAATTCCATGTATTTTGGAAAACCTAAAGTTGAAGTTTTGCAAAATTTCTATTTTACCTTGGTTGTCTCAAAATGAAACATACAGTTGATTATTAGAAAGTAAATGGATTAGTAACTATGATTTTCTAGAATCTAATCATAAGCAGAAAAATTAAATGCTTAACAAATAAATCAACACAAGAAATTTGTGAATGTAGTGTAGCACACACAGCATAGATCCTCACTTAGACTAATCAACTTTCACCGCTATACAATAGGCTTATACAAGGCTATTACAGAGCCGACACCACTTACTCCTAAAAGCTATCCACTCGCACTCACACCCTCTTGCTAACTTCAGCAAAGGATTTTTAAAATAATGAATGTAACGAAAACAAATTTTCTCAAGTTATTAAATCAAGAATAAGAGAAAAAAAAGTTGTTTAAGTCAAAGAACACTCCTTTATGTGTGCAGCCACATTAAACCATATTTATAGAGAGTCTTTAAACAAAAAGAATGTTGTGTACTTTGTAGTTGATTTACGAAAACCCTCACATATAGCAGCCAAAAATCATAGATAGAACATTGTAATTAATCTCTGAAGCGCCCTAAAAACACGATAATAAAAAATTAATAGATGTGCATCACACCATGGGCTGCTTGTTGTGTCACACCATGGACTATTTGTTTATATACAACAAATCCTTCCTCCTTTAGGATTTTATATCTTTTAGGATTCCTTCTTTCCATATATATCTTAACTTCCAAAAATTCTACTTATTTCAAAATAGTGGAATCTTGTCCTGAATCAACTTTCTTATAACAAAAGATATCTCAAATAAATTAAAATAGAAATACTGCTAAGAATAAAATATAATATCTTAACAATCTTCCTCTTTTTGGCATTATTTGTCACATCAAAAACTCCCCCTAAAATAAACAATCATGATAGAAGATGTCGAAAAATCAAAATCAAGGTCAACATCAAGTCAACAGTCAACAATCAACTATCACCAACAAAACTATAAATTCTAGCAAGTTCTTATATTACCCTTGGGACAAATCAATGCCAAAAGAAGCTAAGAATCACATAACAAAACAAAAAGAAGAACTCGTTGTTTGAGCTATTAAAATGCATTCATACCCGCGTGAAAAATTCCTTTAATGCAATCAATCTCAGCAAACAAAGAGGCATAAGTATCAATAAAAGGTGCAGCAGGTTGTGTGGAGGACTTAGATGAGGAGTATGGCTAATCAACCACCTTAGCTTGCTTGTTGACATAAAGAATCCTAGGAGAAATATTTAGGAAAGACACAGACTTAAGTACCTCAGAAACAACACGAGATACATCGTAAGCATGCAAAAACTGAGTCATTAAACAAGAAAAACCTAATAATGTTTGTTATTTACCAACAACCGCAATCATAGCCTCAATAACCAATCTCCCCATATTTATCTTAACTCGGATGCCTATCATATACATAGTCTTGGCCTAAGTAAGATAAATTGTCATAATATATGTGATAAGCATCTAATAAGCGAGCAAAATTTTATGAAGAACAAAATGATTCTGTGATAGATCAGAAGCATGTAATGGTGCAACATAAGGCCAAGAATACAATTTACCACCGGTCAATACACTTACCAACATATCATTACTCACATCAAATCTATCCTTATAAGACTAATTCCTAATTAAATTCAGAAACCCCAAAAATGCATTCAATGAATTAGGATCAAACTTAATCAGTCTCCCCCTCACATAAACCATATGAAAGCATAAAGCTTTATAATCCTACACACTCTTATCCAAGTTACAATAAAATTCTTGCACCAATTTAACATCAAAATGTTGTGGCAATAAAGCAATATGTAACAAATTCCTTTTAGTCAACAAAACATCTAAATTAAATTGTTTATACTCACCTTAATTAATGGGATGATCGAGAATATACCCAGTTGAAGTGAGAGTATCCCATCACTGTTGGGCTTCTGAAGAGTAAAATTTGGCAGAAAAAAGCTTATCCCATTGAGAAGCGAGCAGGATATTGATAGCGAGGCATCCAAATTGACTTTTGAGCTAGCAATTTCAAACAACGTTTGGATGAAGAAGGAATAGCATGCATATCTGAAATAGCTAGTGTTGGTGGCTCATTAGGCACAAAACTAAAATCTTTAGAATTAGAAGAAAAGTCTTCCAAAGAGGATTCCTCAATAACTTGAGATAATAAATGTTAGTTCTCTTCAGTTTAGACTGCAACACATGAATTTGTATTTTTTTTTATTTTATTCTTGAATAAGCTTCAAAGTTGTAAAGCACAGAGTTTTAAGGTTTGGTGAAAATATCAGTTAGTTTCTTCTTAATTGTTACATAGGAAAGAACTGCAACTTGACTCCCCGTTTGTTTCCTATTTGACAAACACTACAAATATTCTTGTCATCTTTGTTCATCATAGGCAATTCTTTTACCACGCCAGATTTGCTTAACTTGTTGATGAGGTCATAATTGGCATGACTAAGCTTTTGGTGCCATAAAGTTATATCATCATATGTGGGTAAATTGTAGGAAGTAATGACTTGCAACATGTAGCAATTATCCACCAATCTTCTTCTGCTTACTATACAATCTCTTAAAGGTTTAACACCTTGCATTCTTCACTGGTGAACGTAACTATCAAACGATCATCATAAAGCTGGCTAATACTCACCAAGTTGGCTTTTTAACCATCCACATGAAGCACATTTTTGAAGTGAGGCAATTCATCCACGCAAAGACTTCCTCTACTAATCACTGTTGCATTCTTCTCATCACCAAATGTGACATGACCATCCATACAACTTTGATAATTTATCAAATAGCTTCTTTCACCTGTCATATGCCTTAAACACCTGTTGTCAAAGTGCCGTCCATTGTGAGAAGCGACACATATAGATTTAAGAGCCACAAGTTCTTGTGATTAATTCTTTCTAACCCAATCTACTTTAGTAGTCTCTGCTATTGATAGTTCTTCCAAGAATGTCTGGAATTTTTGTATTGAGCATTATAAAATAACATTTGTAACAACTTGTAGCAATTTCACCTTAAGTGACCTTTTACACCACAAAAGTGACATGTAGGCACAAACTTTCTACTTCTTTTTTAAATTTCTCCTTGCTTAATTGATCTTGCTTCTTTGACAAATCTAACTTCACCATTTTGCTCATTATTCACCTTAGAGCAATCGCTTTTATATCTAGCACCTTGAAAATCCCCTTTGCTTTTGCCAATTTCCAGTAATGTGTCTAACTTCTTGGTGCCACCATTCAACATTCTTATTCCTTTCCTTGTATTGATCAACTTTAGCTTGGTTTCATCAAGTTCATCTATTGTTTACAATAATTTCATCTCGAAATCTTGAATAACATCTTTCATGGTAAAATTCTTCCTTTTTAACTTCTTATTGTGCTTACATATCTTTACCTATTTGCTATACAACAGTTTATAGGCCTTGCAAATATCTTCCTTTTTAAATTCTGAGTCACTATCATCGCTGTCATTATCTAAATTATAATTTAATATTGAAACATTTGTATTTTCATCATCAGTTTCTTTCATGGTTGCTACTAAGTAGGAAACTGGACTTTGTTTATATAAAGCAACCAATGGAGCTTGATGACTCACAATTTCTTTTTTACGGCCATACTCACTTTCATATTCTTTTTCACTCCAAGTGCCAATGTAAGACTTCCCTTTTCTTTTTTTTAAGAGTGATAGCACACTCCACATGCATATGCGCAAAACCTTGACACTCATAATGTCGAATCTTCTTTGCCTTTTTTTTTTAACTTTCTAAGTTCTTGCTTGCTATTTGAAGATATAGTTTGATGAACTTCCACCACTCTGTCTGAGCTCAGGTCTATCTTTCTTCAGCTTCTTTAACCACTTGTTGAAAAAAAAATTTAGCAACACTAAATCTTCATTTTCATCAGAATCATCTCCTGAATCATGCATAAGTTTAGCGACTTTAGCTTGAAGCACCAATCCTTTATTTTTCTCACATTTGTCTCTCAATAGTTTCATCTCAAAGTTTGTGAGAATTGCAATTACCTTATCTAGAGATAACTCATTGATGTTGTGAGCTTCTTCGGTAACTACAATCTTCGATATGGATCTAAAAGACAACAATCTCAGGATTTTCTTGACCAATTTCAGATTTGAGTACTTTTTACAAGGTTGATGTGCTAAGTAGCCAATAGTTTCACTTTCCTCCACCTTAAGCTCTTCAAATCTAATAGCCAACATTTGAATTTTTGATGCTATTACTGATTTTGATCCTTCATGTATGGTTTGTAATGTATCCTAAGCTTCTTTTATTGATTCACACGCTAATATCATATTAAAATGTCCTTCATCTATATCACTAAAAATTGCATGTATTGCTAGAGAGTTACGAAGCGCTCCCTCTTCTTTAGCCTTTTTTCCACTTAGACGGATCTTTAGGTACTGCTTCATTCTTTTCATTAGTTGTTATAGGATAATTCCAACCTTTGAACACAGAAGTCCAAACTTTAGTCTCTTGTACTTGAATAAATACTTTCATTCTTGATTTCCAAGCAGGATAGTTGAAGCCATCTAGTAAAGGTGTCCTAGTGATCGGCACCCTTTCTCTAGTAGTTATAAGTACGAAACACTGATCTAGACCAACTTGTCACACTAGGTTTTGATTAGGTGAAGCAAGCTTTGATACGAATTGAAAAACCTAAGGTCGAAGTTATGTACAATTTATGTTCTATCATTGTTCCTTCTAACTAAAATTTACGGTTAATTATCATAAAGCTACTTGGCAAGCAATTGAGATTTTCCATAATCTGATCATAAATAGAAAAGTTAAATGTGCAGCAAATAAATCAACATAAGAAATCTGTTAACATAGTTTGGCATACATGACCTACATCCACGGGGCCCTCACCTAGATTAATCAACTTTCATTGTAGTACAATAGGCTTACACAAGGCTATTACGGAGTCGACACCACTCACTTTTTGACACTATCCACTCATACTCACACCCTTGAAAGTATCTCATACCTAATAGCATAACCACTTCAAGCTAACCTCAACAAAGGATGTTTAAAACAATGAATGAAACAAAAAAACTCAAGTGATTAAATCAAGAATAAGAGAAACAAAAAGCACTTGAGTCAAAGAACACTCTCTTATGTGTGCAACCACATAAAACCATAATCATGGAGATTCTTTAAATTAAAAAACTATGTTGTGTACTTTGTAGTTGATATATGAAAACCCTCAAGCACAGCAGCCGAAAATCATTGATAGAACATTGTAATTGATCTCTAAAGCACCCTAAAAATAAGACTGGAAAAAATCAATAGATGTGTCACACCATAGGCTTCTTGTTGTGTCATACCATGGACTACTTGTTTATCTACAACAAATCCTTCCTCCTTTAGGATTCTATATCTTTTAAGATTCCTTTCTTCCACACATATCTTAACTTCCAAAAATTCTACTTATTTCAAAATAGTGGAATCATGTACCAAATCAACTTCCTTATAACAAAAGATATCTCAAATAAATTAAAATATAAATAATTCCAAAAATAGAATAAAATATCTAAGTGAAGATCTTTAAATTTGTCTCACATTCCTTATATTACCGTATATGCATACCACCAAATTCATTTCTTTCACAGCCATCGTCTTATTGGTATTTGATTGCCAAACTTAACAATCTTAAAAGGTTGATTTGATGTGAGCAGAATCTAAAAGGTGGATGAATTTGAACCTGCAATATATGTTTGGTTTTAGAAGCAAAATTTAACAAAAAGAATAGAATAGAAAAGAGATAATGTAAGAGGCAATTTATTGATGAGTTCCACTTTACATTAACGTTGAAGGCCTAAATATATAAGCAATGAAAAAACAAACTTAGCTAATATCTCGGTAAAGATTAAGCAAAAAATTAAAAATTTAAAAGTTTAAATCCTAACAAATAACAACTTTATCTTAACAAATAAAATTTTATCTTCTACAAATAATAGATCTTATCTTTACTACTCTATCTTACTACTCCCAAACTTTATCTTTAAACAAAGACTACATTTTTAACAACTTTGAATCATTCTCCAACAATCCCTCTTGATTCAAAGTTGTAAGACTTTTTGAATTTGATGATGTACTTCCCATCACCCTTCAATAGTTAGAGCACATTTCTCCACAATTCTTTTCTTTGGAGCACTTCTCTCCATTCTTCAACATGAGCACTTCTCTCATCACTTATCTCCATAGAGCACTTCTCTCTATGATGTGTCTTGGTGCACTTTTGACCAACTAAAAGAGGATGTCTTCTTCAATCACTTGCACTGTATTTAATTGTTCTCCATTGTTGAACTTGCAATCCTTTTTCAAATGTCCAAATCATTTACACCTAAAGCATCAAGACTTCCCTTTATGCTAGCAATCTTTCTCTTTATGACCAAACTTCTCATGGCCATATTGAGGAATCCTTTCTTTCTTATTTGATGATGGAACCTTTACTAGATAGGCTCCCTCTACCATCTTTCCACTTTCTTGGTTTCTCCTTGCCCTTCTTTGCTCTTGAGCTTGTAAAGCATTAATCACTAATGAGTCCCTTAAGATCTTTGAGAGCTCAGATACCATGTTGGATTTTGGAACCAGAATTTAACCAAAAAATATAATAGAAAAGAGATCATGCAAGAGGCAATTTATTGATAAGTTGCATTTTACATTAATGTTGAAAACCTAAATATATAGGCAATGAAATAAGAAACTTAGCTAATATCTTGGTAAATATTAAGCAACAAAAATCAAAATTTTAAAAATTTAAATCTTAATAGATAATAACTTTATCTTAACAAATAAAATTTTATCTTCTAACAAATAACAAATCTTATCTTTACTACTCTATAATCTTATCTTTACTACTCTATCTTACTACCCCCCAAATTTTATCTTTAAACAAATACTACATTTTTAACAAAATCATTCTCCAACTATACATTGGTAGGTTGATGTGTATGGTTTAGTTCTTTTTCTAAATTTCTGTTTATGGTAAAGTTTGAGTGTTTCACTGGTAAAGTTCGAGTGTTTCACCTACTCTCTGGACTCTGGAGACTCGCTACCTACATTTATGGTTTATTCCATTATCAACTATTGCGTTTTTGGACAAGAAATGGACTTTGATGGGTTGTTCTTGTTCATTGCTTGTTTTCAATGTGCATATTAATGTTCATGTTGGTGCTAAACTGGTTCAATCTTTAATGAGGTTGTTTCGTTTAAGACTATTATCTTTATGTTGTTTAGAATGGCTTTGGCTTTGTCTTACAGTGGTTGATTTGGTTAAACGAGTGCTACAATCTTCATGGGTGCCATTGTTAGGTAGTCCTGATGAGAAAATTTTACTAACTTTAAATGTTGCTCGTAGCAGTGCAAAGTATTTCTTTTACTTGTCATTAACTATTTGTTTAACTTTTACTATCTGGGATAACAGACATTCCTTAGTTCAGTATGAACAATCTGAACAATTGGCCTTTTAGTTTTTTTCTACATTCTGATGTAATGAGTTAGGATCTTTCTACAATTAAGATTGCTTGCAATTAATTTTAAGTAGAATATTTTGTAGGAGTAATCGTGATGGTATGCTATTTTTTATTTAATGGTTATGCTTACTAATTCTTGATGTGAAATGAGGTTGATCTTGAGGAACTCCTCTTTAGTCTATGAAAAGACAACTAGAGTCATCTTTCTGTTGGAAGCATGTTTCCTACCAGTGAGTCTTTTTGCAACTGGACTATTATGACCACAGTCTAGGAATAGATATTTGTTGAAGCATGTTGCTCTGGTTAGGCAAGCTTCTCTTCAAACTACCTCCAATTTTGTTATTTGTGTTAGAATCTAACCGCGATCGAATCATAGATGCAGCAGATCTGAATAATTGAATAAACTTGGATAAAACACAAAAAATTGGAAACTGTACCATATTTGTCTTCCTTTTAAAAAAACCTTTGAAACTTTTTCCGATTGATCAATCACGAGCTGTTTAAATGTCCAACCTTTGATGGTATCTGCAGAGCAATTCTCAAGATTGATTTGAGAGGAAGAAGACAAAGTGCTAGCTTCTAAAATGTTCTTCCCTTTTTAAATAGAAAAATCATAAGGGTCTTTAATTGAAATCAATTTCCTTTAATTATAATTATAATTAATTTAATTTTAATAAAATCAAATATCTCATATTAAATTGATTTTCTCTCACTTATTGCTCTTTGATATGTGACCCATTAAGTTCCTAATAAATTGGCAATGATTATAAATTACAATTCTAATTCACCATTAGAATGAGATAAATTAAAACTTCTTTTAATTTATCTTTAATTCTTCAATTAAACAATTCATAATCATAAATCATGATTGACGTTTAGCAACATGTCATGATTACCGAAATATTAGGAATGTCAAAGTGATTGATTTAACCTGTCCATACATGGCTATGATGTATAATTTAATCCTTTCGTCATTCAATATTCTAATTGGACAAAGTATGGATATAGTGTCTACTCTTATCTTTCAATTATGTTCATTCTTGCTAATTAGTAACTGATTTATAATTGAAATTTGAAACACATTTTCAAATGTCAATTCACTCTGGTAAGAGAATTCTATAAATAATTACTAATCAAGAACAGTAAAATATTCTCTTTAATTAATTTAGAGTGACAAAATCTATATTAACTTACTCAACTATCTTTATATGGTTCATAGTATATCTAATTACTACCGACTGAATTATCCTAGAACGATTCATAAGTAGCATCAAAATACAGTAATTCTTACAAGATACCTTGGTAAACTTAAATATGAGAATTAATTATACAATCATCATTATGAGATAATCCATAGACACATAAATAATATTCCATCAGGATTTCTCATAATCGAGTAAGTTCAGTGACTTATTCTTTAATAATCAGCCATACATTAGTTTAAGTATCTCCATACTTTAATTTGTGAGAACAATTACTTTCTTTATAAGAAAGAAACATAATGTATGCTAGTTTGATCATTTCAATAATATCCCGTGTTGATGAAACTAGGATTAGGAACATTTAGGAATAATACATAAGTGTAAATTGAATCTCATAATTATGATCTCATCATAATTTCAATTACACAGTAATTATTTCAAGGATTTTATCTTTAGTATTAAAACATAAAATATTAATTAAATTAATATATAAAAATAAATAAAGTCTTTTCATTAATTAAAATAATGTCATATATTAATTTACATCCAATTAATTGGCTGCAAGAACATAAAATAACAATTTGATAGATTTGCTTCGGGCACTTGGTGCTGGGAGATACATTCTTGCTTCAGGGGCTTGTTGCATGCTCCCTTTCGCATCGACTTCAGTTTGCATTTTCATTGAAAACAGTACCTTTGGTCAATCAATTGGACTCTAGGATCTTTGTTTTAATCAAGACCGTTATATGTACATTAAGGAGAAGAATATTCATCAATTCAAATAGTCTTTGGCAGGTACCTAGATGTGGTTGAAACGAAAAGCTTAGGATATATTCTTTGTGTCGCTCAGGCATTTACCATTGGTATTCAGGTAATACTTCTGTAAATTGCAGATGGAAGCACAAAATCCTCAACCTGGACGTATCATTGAGATAGGTGTTGATGTTCCTGCTGGGGATACTGCTGTTAAAGGCTACAAGATATGTAATGAAGCACCATGTGGATTCTCAGACGCTGGAACTATTTCCAAGGATGCCAAAGAGCGATCAGCTTCTATGCGCAAGCTATGGATGGCAGTGATTTTCTGTGTGATCTTCATGAGTGTTGAAGTGGATGGTGGTATCAAAACCAATAGTTTAGCAATACTGACTGATGCTGCACATTTACTCTCAGATGTTGCGGCTTTTGCTATTTCCCATGTTCTCTTTGTGGACTGCTGGCTGGGAAGCCACACCCCGTCAATTGTTTGGATTTTTCAGGATTGAAATTCTAGGAGCATTGGTTTCCATACAACTCATTTGGTTGCTTGCAGGAATTATAGTTCATGAAGTCATAGTTAGGCTTATAAATGACACAGGTGAAGGGAATGGTTTCCTTATGTTCATAGTTGCTGCGTTTGGCCTTGAAGTGAATATTATCATGGCTCTTTTATTAGGCCATAATCATGAGCACGGACATGATGATCTCAATCATGGTATTGGTCACAGTCATGGAATGACAATTACCACCCACGACCACCATAACTATCATCATCGTGATGAGGAGCATTCAATAGATGAGCACCGTCATCATGACGACCACTCAAGGGATGAGCACCTACTTGCTAATGAAGAGCATACTGAACCTTTGCCAGATAAAGAAGAGCATGAAAAGAAGCATCGGGACATAAATGTACAAGGACCATATCTTCATGTACTCGGGGATTCCATACAGAGTATTGGGGTAAAGATCGGAGGTGCTATCATTTGGTATAGACCAAAATGGAAGGTAGTTGATCTGATTTGCGCACTAGTTTTTTCAGTCATAGTCTTGGGAACAACAATCAAAATGCTGCGGAACATCCTTGAAGTTTTGATGGAGAGCACTCCCCGAGAAGTAGATGCAACAAACCTTGAAGAGAGGCTGTTAGAGATGGAAGAAGTAGTCGCCATTCACGAACTGCATATATGGGCCATTACAGTGGGCAAGGTTCTCTTGGCTTGTCATGTCAAAGTCAGACCAGAAGCAAGTGCAGACTTGCTGCTGGAAAATGTAATAAACTATATCAGAAGGGAGTACAACATCAGTCATGTAACGATTCAGATAGAATGGTAGTGGACATCAAGGAATTTGCTTGTTGCACCTGTTGCTTGTGAAACTATATATCTATCTTATGTGTTTCTCTTTATTCTCAACAGTATGTAGCTGTAACCTTAGGCGGCAAATACACGATGTCTTTTGTTATCTGCACGTACGGAATCCATAATTTCGGTGAGATTACACTTGTTCAGATGGCTTGAGTTGTTTATCTTGCTTCATTTCTTAGACATTACCATATGAATATCATATGCGCATGCATTGTTCTCTTAAAGGAAACTGTCGTCATTAGAGATTGGAAAAGGAACTTCATCTACTACTAATGCAGGCAATGCATCAATTACCACTGCCAGGTGGGGTTTACCATTGATAATATTTTAGTGGAGCATTCAATCAGGTGTAAGTAGAGGCCAAGCTTCTCAAGGTAATACCACTTCGGTTGAATCGACTGCTGGGAAACATGAATTAAGAAGTGGGGACGCTGGTTCCATTCAACGTTCTGTACCTTAATGATACAACTAGCCTTTGCAATAGAGTTCCACGTCCTATACATCAACCTGACAAGTTACACATACCAAGTGGTCCAATTATAATGCAACAAGCTTCAAGGCTTAAGCACATGCCGAGTGGTCCAATTACAACGCAACAAGCTTCAAGGCTTAAACAAGCAATGCAAGCTTTTGTTCAAGCCCAAATCACATGTCAAGTGCATGAGGAGGCCGAAACATTCATAGAGGAATACCAAGGCACTCCCAAGCTTGTAACTTTATTAGAGGAGGCGTTGGAAGAGGCTAGCACTTAGTCATTTAGGCCTATTTTCGATAATTTGGGCTTATTGTTTATTATTTCTTATTTTAGGCCTAAGGATTTTTCTTTTAGTTGGTAGCATGTGCTTTATTTGTCTGGGTTATTTTGAGACTTATTTATTTTAATGTGTTTAGCCCATTCCTAAAAGGGCTTGGATCAAATTATGTTCAATGGGCTAGATGTTCCTAGATTTGATAGGATTACTCTAGTTTTCATTAAATGGGCTTGCAAACCCATTGCTATTAGGGTTGGGACTTGGTCAAGGTATTTATACCTTATTATAACCTTGTAACCCTAGATTTGCATGATTAATAAAATTTCAAAACTTAGCTCTTTAAGGGAGGCGTGAATGTCTTCATGGTTACTTCAAGAAATTAATTTGCATCAATAAGTAAGTACTTGTAATGTAAATTGATTTATGATTTCTTTGGGATTGGGTTTCAAACTTATGATTTGGGATTTGATATAGCATATTCTTATGATAGAAAGATTAGGGTTTTGATTCAATAGGATTAGGAGTTTTAAGAACCTTGCTTTCTTGGGGTTTCCGTATCATCTTGGTATCAGAGCTTTGGTTTAATTCTATGGAACTCATACGTATTTTTATTGTGTTTTTTTATTTGATTCTAAAAAAAAGAGTGAACAGTGCGTGAACAGTACCGCAAATAGTGTGTGAACAGTGCATAAACAATACTATGAATAGTGCATGAACAATACAGTGAATAGTGCGTAAACAGTACGGTGAACAGTGCATGAATAGTGTGAAAAAGTGAATAGTGCTGCAAAAACTGAACGATACAAAAAAAAAGTGAATAGTACTGAAAAAACTAAACAGCACTGAAAAAGAAAAAAAAAAGTGAGCAGTTAAGTTGCCTATTTTAAACCTTGGGTAGATTTGAAATTTGTTATTTGAATTCTTGAGTTTTGCTGAGTTTTACAATATGTTGAGTGTCTTTCTTTGACTCTTAGTTTACTTTCTTGTTTGTGTCTTTCTTTGCTTCCATTACATTGAATTGGACAATCTTGCATTCATATTGTTCAATTATAAACAAAAATCATTGCATACCTATCTTTTCCATCCGTGTATTAGTATACTATTTTATTTATGTTCGTGCATTACTTTGCTTCTAGAATTGTCTTCTTTCGTTTCTTGTTAAGATTTACTTGTTCTTTCCAATTAATTTGTGTTGCTTGTTGTTTGCTTAGTTTTGCTGAATTGATTTTCAAAAAGTAACTTTAAAGACATCACTTGAGTGGTAAAAGGCAAGAGTGTGTGAACTTATTTTGAGGGAGTCATTGCCGTTACTTAAATACGAGGGGAGTGACATCATTTTGAGGGAAACACGTGAGAGAGTGTGTGAGGTTGTTTGTTACTAACCTTGCTTTGCAGGTATATTATTTTATCTACAATGTCACAGGGAGGTAGTAATGATGACAACCAAGAGGGAGATGCAAATATCGCTTTCACTTTGAGAGCCATGCAACAACAATTTGAGAGATTCAAATTTTCTCCTTTTGATATGAATTCAGATTCGAGGACGAATCTTCTTGAAGAGGGAGGGACTGATGTGAGCAGGAGTAAGGATTTTGAGAAGATGGCGAGCTCCAAGCCTATTGGAGGAGAGTTTAATGGAATTGAGCCCAAATTAATCCATTTAACTCAAATCTGTGGACCAGATACACTTGGAGCTTAAAGACAAGAAGATTTGGGCTATTATAATGCTTCATCACTTAAGCCCATCAGCATATCAGACTTATTTATTTAGTTTTTGGACTTTGTTTTATTTTGAGCTTCCATGTATTTTAGCCCAACCTTCTATTATTTAACCTAGGTATAAATATTTGTCTTTAGGTCAACTTTTAGATTAGATTTGATTGATTAATAAAATTCCATAGTGAGTTCTTCAAGGGAGGCGTGATTGTCTTCATGGTTACTTCAAGAAATTGATTTGCATCAGTAAGTAAATT
>JANZLX010000179.1:7649-17910 GCA_025531955.1 Erythroxylum orinocense
AAATAATAATAATATTAGAAAGTGATGAACCGTTTTGAGCAGACGGAAGCAAACTAAGATGGAAGCAAAAAGTAAGATAGGAGAAACTAAGATGAAGCGGAAGTAAAAGTAAGATGGAAGAAACTAAGACAGAAGCAAAAGTAAGGAAAAAAAAACTAAGACGAAGCGGAAGCAAAAGTAAGATGGACGAAACTAAGACGAAGCGAAAGCAAAAGTAAGACAAAAAACTAAGACGAAAGAAACTATGACGGACGAAAAATAAGACGAAGACCCAATACTACATCGAACGGTTAATCGGTTTGAGCTAGTTACAGAACTCAACTGAATAACAGTTTCTACAAGAATCAATATACAAAAAGAAGAAGAAGCAGTTATCAAGAAGCAGTTGAAGACGAAGGCTATAAATACAAGTTGGAGTTGAAGACTAAAAAAGTTAATGATTTTGAGTTAGAGAATTTAGCGAAACACTATATTCATTGTGTGAAACATTAGAGCCATCATTACTGTAACAAAGCTAGCAATATCTTTCTGTAAGAAAGAAGAAAAACTGAGAGCCTGAAGAGTCTAAGTGAGAAAAATAATACTTGGTGTAAAAGACCTGAAAAGGCTCTGTGAAAAAGAATACTTGTACTTTTGAGAAGAATAGTGAAATCTCAGAAAGAGTTCTGAGGACTAGACGTAGCCCACGGTTTGCGTTGAACCAGGATAAAATTGTTGTGTCTACTCTCTAACTCTCGAATTTTAATTTCTATTGTTTTATACAAGTATTTAGAAGTTAATTGCAATACATTGTTATTTTTACTTAATATTAAGTTTTCAGAGAAATATAAAAGGGGATTGCATTCACGAAGAAAAGAATACACAATTCAACCCCCCCTTCTTGTGCATTTTGTACGTTGAACGTAAAGTCTATACTAACGTGTGATTTATTTTGCAAAATATTCCTCTAATGATTGAAAAAAATTTCAATCTCAAAATTCAACTATTTTTGTACCAATGAAAGCTCTTGATGAGTATATCAACTTTTATAACTACAAGAAACTCAAACTCTTAATTAATTTCAACAAATTGAAGAAAAATTATCTTAGAGCACTAACCTGTATTTTCCTCAATTAACAGTGATACCGATTATGAGTATAAATAATACCATAAGACTTTGTATTCTAACATCAAAAGGATTCTAATTGTGTTGGTGGTGGTCAGCAACACTCACCAGAAGCAATAAATTAAAGATTTAATTTTATCTTTGATTTTTCTTCTCAATTTTATGATGATTCTAGTGTTATGGTGACGTAAAATAGGTATGGTTATGATGGGATCAAAGAAAGGAGTTGATCAATATATATGGTTGGCCGATAAAGTCACTATAGATAAAAATAGAAGAAGAGAATGGTTTCATAAATAGTAACCTGGTTGAAAATGATAAATAAGAATGATGAGGGTGGAAAAAAATATATAAAGGGGGATATTGTAATCTCCCCTCCTTAAGAATATATTTTTCCTCGGATTTAGAACAATTCTCTATCAAATGAACAAATATGGATACAACTCTCACATCTCTCCCTCTATTTCTTAAGTGATCTCCTCGGCATTGCCATTCCTACATCACCTTAACTATATGAATCTACTTTGATTGTAGCTGGTGTAGTTGAGAATCCAAAATAGTTATTGGCTCCTCTTTATAGGTTAGATTCTCATTCACCTTTACACTCTGTGGTTGGAGTACATGAGAAGGATAAAAAATGTACTTGCAAAGCATAGAAACGTGAAATATTGGGTGGACTTGTAACATATCTGGAGATAATGCCAATCGATATGCCACGTTTTTTACTGTCTCTATTATCTCATAGCTCCAATATATCTTAGAGATAGTTTCCCTTTCTTTTCAAACCTCATTACCCTCTTTATAAGAGGTATCTTTAGAAATATAAATCTATTAAGTTAAAGTCCCATGTCCTTAAACTTTGAGTTTGCATAACTCTTATGCTAAATGTTATTTATAGTCTCAGCTTGATTAATGGAATCTTCTCTGATGTGATCTTGATTAGTTCTTGGCCTTCCAATTGCCTCTTGCTTACTTTCTCCTACCATTTAATAGATTTTTTCTTTTGTCTATAAAATGCCTAGTAAGGTGCCATCCCAATGCTAATGTAATATCTATTATTGTAAGCAAACTCGATCAAATGCAAGTGCAAATCCCAATTACAACCAAATTCGGTCATACATATCCTCTCAAATTTCCCATCAGTCTGAGGATGGAATGTTGTGTTAATATCCAATCTAGTGCCCAGTGCCTCCTATAATTTCCTCTAAAATTAAGATGTAAATTGTGTTCCTCGCTCAGAGACTATTAATATGGGTACCCTATGGAGACACATTATCTGGTAGATAAACATTTGCATGAGCTTGGACACTAATCAAATGGTTTTTATGAATAATACATGAACTGACGTTGTTATCCTATCTATGATCACCAAAATTGAATCAAATCGTATCCTTATATAGGGCAGGCCCACCATGAATCTATTGTGATCTTTTCCCATTTCCTTTCAAGAATTGACAATAGCTACTCTGATGCTCAATATTTATTTGATGGTAATTCAAGCACTTGAATACATATTTAGCCACATAATTTTCAATACTATACTACCAATAAATGTCTCTAATATTACGATACACCTTAGTGGAACCCTAATGTACATTATATGTTGTATAATACGCTTCCTCTAAAATCTCCTCCTTAAAGTTTTCTACATCTGGATTACACAATCTACCATTCATCCTTAGTTAACCTCCACAGTCTACCATTCATCCTTAGTTAACCTCCCCCATTGATCCCAAAATCTATGTGACATCTTTCTTTTACTTCATACATAAGTTTTTGAAGTAAAGGGTCTTGGCCTTGAGCAACCTTAATCCTATCCAACAATACCTACCGTACTTTGATGGTCACTAGTAGTAGTCCTGAATCGGAAATTTAAAATTGTCTTTGTAATGCTGGATTCTCTAACCCCTTTTGTATTGGTCTGTACTTGGAGATACTACTGTATATTGATATATACATGGTTGTATATGAGTTCAAAAATGTATTTGAATCCTTTCGGTATAAATGCCAGTGATATATAATGTTATATGCCCTTACATGAACTTAGAGTTCATCAGTGCGAAATCTTAGAGATTTCTGACATATAAGCTTCTATATGTGAAAAATTGAGTCCATTGGATGGATATGGCCATGGTGGCCGAGTTCAATGTGTTCTAATGCCTTAGAAGTGATTAGACATGATTTATAGACTTATTGGACAATTAGAAAGCTTAATTGAAAAAGTTGATGTACATAAGGGCTTATTTGCAAATTGTTAAAAGTTAAGGGACTTAAAATGTAATTTTACAAAGTTAAGGGACTTAAAATGTAATTTTATAAAGTTAAGGGGATTAACTATAATTTTCAAAAGTCTGGGGACCAAAATCAATATAAAAGTTTTGGTCATTCTCAAATTTTGGGCTTAATTACAAATTTAGGAAAAGTTTGGAGGATATAATGGTAATTTCGCATAAGATAAGGGAAAAGGGGTAATTTCAACATGTTTAGTGAAAGTAGAGTCGACATTCTAGATTCTTCTTCCTTGTGTGGCCATGCACCCCACCATTAAATATTAAAAACCCTTTGTTTTAATTGAAAGAAAGGAGAAGAAAGGAGAAGAGAGGAGGAGAAGAACACCATTCAGCCAACACCAAATTTCTACCGTTTTTTTTTATTTTCCAACCCTTTAATCGGGACTCCACCCTAAGGCTCAAACTCCACCTCTTTCTTAAAACAATCCACCTTGGCACGACACCTCTCTAACTAGTCAATCCCCAATATCACCTTGAAATCCTCGAGATTGACGAGAATAAGATCTGCCTCAACACATCATAGATCTTTATCTCACAGGCCGTATATACTTCATCACAAGCCACTTGTCTCCAAGAGGAGTGACTACAATAAGAGGGGGATCTAACGGCTCCAGGGGATGACTAATATCCTCGGTGAAGGTCACTTTAACAAAAGTCCTTTGCACACTAGTGTCGATCAGAACTTTAGCGTCTCTACTGAGAACACACATAAAACCTTATAACACTATAGGTACATAACATGCATCACAATATAGCAATACAATATCAAATAAATGTTCATCTAAAAAATACCTATAATCATGTCCGGATTGGCTTAAGTGTCCTCCTCCATCATTGCATAAATTCATGCTTGAGCTTGCGAAGTAAGACATTGTTGACATACTGGATGTGTACTACTGCCCACACTAGTCCTCTATGTGGATCTAGAATACTGAGCACCTGCCATGATAGTCTCCCCTATGTGTCTCACTGGTTGCATAGAGCTATCTCCCCTCTGTGTCTCACTGGCTACACAGAGCTATCTCCTGGACAATTTCTCCTTTTGTGCCTTGTCTCTCTACATTGAAAACACTTTCTCAGCTTTGTACAATTGCTTGAAAGTACATTTCTACAGTTTATACACTGTTCAAACCAGTATGATCGGGCTAAAGAAGCAGAGCTGGTAGTAGGGGCGGTGCGCTGACCTCCTAGTCGTGGTGACCATAAATTCAAAGTTGTAGCAAAAGAGTCAGTAAAATTTCAATCTTGTTTTTATGTTATTTATTTTTCCTAAAATCATATCATGTATGGATTAAAAAATGTTGATTTGGTTTTCATGCTTCCACTACGTTTTGATTTTGGAAAAAGTTTTTGAAATTTACCATTTAGCCAAACCTAGTATGCTTTTGTTTTCGATCCAACAATAGAACATACTGAAATCAAATGTGTGTATACACATGCATGTACACTGACGTGTATATGATACTGTATACCTAAAAATATTTCATTTGAAGTTACAAAAACAACATATAACAAAAATGCAAATTCGATGTTATATAACCTAACGTATAACACAAAAAAACTTAAATCCTACGATAAATCTAAAAAATAAACAAACTAATACAATTAAATCAAATAAAGTTATCATAATTATGTGGTTGCCAACCAAGTATCACTTGTTTAAATTCTTTAGCTCAATGTATCTATCATGATCTAATGTGACTTATTTAAATTCACATCCTCTATACTACCATCAAGTTCACGTCTAAGATATAATTTTAATCATTGATCATTCACTTTCAAGTTATCTTTGTGTGGATGAATTCCCTCGATTATGCGATAAGTAAATACTTTTTTTCATAATGAAGGGTTTAGACCATTTTGATTTAAGGTTACCTAGGAACAATCTTAGGCAAGAATTGTATCTTGATCTCCCTCCGTAAACTACTTGGACTGTTTGATCCTCCCAACATGATATTTCTTAGTCCTTTCCTTATTAATTTTGGAGTTCTCATAGGACATCAATCACCATTATTTCAATTCATCAACTTGCAACTTTCTTTTCCCACTTGCAAGTTAAAGATCAAAATTCATAAGCTTAATGGTCCAATATACCTTATGTTCTAATTCCACAAGTAAGTGACATGCTTTCCTATAGCAAGCCTATAAGGTGTAGTTTCAATCTGTATTTTGTGTGCCATTCTATAGGCTTATAGGGCATCTTCTAACTTAAATGACCAATCTCCCCTTTGGTACTCTATAGTCTTTTCCAAAATTTGTTTTAAATCCCTATTAGCTACCTCAATTTTTCCACTAGGTTAAGGATGATATGGGGTGGCAATTCTAAAAGTGATTCTATACCTTTTAAATACCTTTTTGAATTGTGCATCACAAAAGTGTATGCCCCTATCACTTATATTTGCTCAAGGTGTGCCAAAACGATACAATAGCTTTTTTAGGAATTCTACAACAACTGTAGAATCATTTGTGGGTAAAGCTTAAGCTCCCATCTATATTGTAACATAGTCAATGACTATTATAATGTATCCATATTACTAAACAAAGATGGAAATACTGTGAAATTGATGCCTTCTAATAATTCAAAAACAAGAATGAAATCTTGAGGCATCCCATCCTAACAAGAGATACTACTTGATCAGTGGCATCTATCATATAAAGCTACATACCTTTAGGCATCTTAAAAAATTAAAGACTAATAAAAAACCTAACTCAAGGATCTTCTGAGCTATCCTATTTGCACCATAGTTCCCTTCGGTAGGTCCAGTATGGCAATTTCCTAGGATCTTCCACCCTTCAGAGTAAGATACATATCTTCTCATTATTTGATCCACACAAATATGAGATAAATACAGTTCTTCCTAAAAATTCCTTTCAATCAGTAAATAATTTCTTCTTTTGTTGATATGAAAGGCCTTTTAGTAAGATCTTAGCGATTAGATAGTTTGTAATATTTATAACCAAGGGGTTTTAAACTCATATACCCTCTCTAAATTGTAAAGATGCTCTTATGAGAATGAAACGCTAATGCCTTCTTCATTTAGCTCCTCCAAATCAAATTCCTGTAGCAATAAAATCCATCTGATTAATTTAGGTTTAGCTTCTAGTTTATTCAGCAAGTAACTTAATATAGAGTGGTTAGTACAAACCATTTTAGATAAGATCTAAATCTTTCAAACACAAAACAACTACTAGTAATTCTTACTTTGTCGTAGCTAGCATAATAAATTGGATGAAAATGATTATCCTTTCACTGCCTTAGTATTACATCTCCTGCAAAATCATTTGCGTCAGCTCTAAAGGTAAATTGTGATCTATTGCAACCATAATTGGGGCATTTTGTTAAATTTTATTTAAGAATGTTAAAGGCATCTAAACATTTTTTTTAAAGTTAAAAGGCATATACTTCTCCAACAAATAGATTAAAGTCCCAACAAATTTAGAGAAGACCATAATAAACTTTCATATAACCTAAAAAAATTTTAATAGCCTGATAGCGCATTGTATTGCTAGTCAAAATAAAATAACTAAACTTCTACTATAACAATGGTAAGTCTAGGTCGATCCTAAAAAGAGTGTGCGTAAAGTTGTTGAAATGAAATTAATCGGTCTTTAGGTTTTAGATTTAGAAAAAAAAAGAAACCAGACTAATAAAAACAAAGTAAAGAAAACATGCGAAAATGATAAAAATGGAAAATTTGGTAGGGACCTAATTCTTTGGTTCAATCTCGTCCTACACCCTAATTAAGTATATTTCTTTGATTTGTTATTCTTAAACCTCTCCTAGCAATTATTAATTGTGGGTTAATAATTAACCCAAAATTTTCCTTAGGTTTTGCTTAATCAAGATAAGATCGTTAATTAAACTTAACTACTGAATAACCTAGGATACGATCTCTAGATTTAATTAGGCAGTAGCATTATGAATTAGGAAAACCGATTAATCAAGGCATCAACCACATGTGATGCATCATTTAACCTAAATCATATTATCCATAATGATTACGAATCATTAGTTGTTGTACATGAATTTCAACATAACAATTTATATTAAAATTCTAGCAATGGGTTTGCAATTAAATGATTTAATAAACGCGTTAAAATCATCTTTTCACAATACCTAATGAGTTTATATGCAAATAACCTAATAATAACGAAAATCTATCTATCCACAAATTAATATAGGATAACACAATCAATTTCTAATAATAGAAAGAAATAATAAAACAATAAAAATAATTAACCCAGGTTGTCGGCGACAATGTCGCCTCTAAACTGGCCTTAGGAACTTAACCTTCCATGGCTCTCCCAAGAAAAAGCTTCAGCACCCACAAAAATTGCCCCGACTGAAGACCACCTTTCTATCTCACTTTGCCGCTGTTGCTCTATTCTATCTCTTCTACATTGTCCGACCTAAGCTACTCACTATTCACTAATTTGATGAATAAAACATGTAGATCATATTATTGTTCATGCCTCTCTTTCTATCACCCCTTCTTTACAACCCTTTTGCAGTGTTAAGCACTAGTGTTTAACACTAGCTTTCACGTTCAACTCTAGCATTTAAAGTCTTGCATTAAACACATGCAACACTAGCATTGACGTTTAATCCCATGCGTTAAATGCTAGCTTCCTTTTTCTTTGGGTTGTGCTGTTGTCATTTTGTCTTTGTTTTAATCCACCTGTATGCATGTCGTTTTGCCCTTCAACTCCTAGATGCTACAAGCATTTTGCTCTCTTGTTAGTTATTCATTTTTCTAGTAAGCACTTTAATTCTTCTTCTTTGTATTTTGGTTTTTCTTATCTTTTAATTTTCTTCTTCTTGCTCCATAAAGAAAAGTGAAAATAAATCTTCGAAAAACGGCCCAAATGTAGTGCTTTTGACTCACTTTAATTTCTTTACTTCCAAATTGTACCATAAATCATATATAAATTAAAGTGAGAATCTTAAGCATCTTTGTATCATTAATCGGTAAGTGTAAATGATTAAATGTGTCAAGAATTAAACACATATCAATTTCCCCCACACTTAGCTTTTGGCCTTCGTCGGGCAAAATATCCAAATTAAGCCCATTGACCCAAAGCATTGACTTAATTCCCATATTTTCCAATACTATATAATCTAAACCAAAGATGAATGACTTTAAAAAATGATAGAAGGAATTCAACATTCAATGCTTCTATTTATGACCAATCAAGATTCAATACCTATAAAAACTGAGCAATCTAATGGTAGACTTGGAAAATGTGTTTTAAGTGAAAGATATCCATTGTTACACTCAACACCATTCATGATCATGTCATTCCACAACTTTCCATATCATTTCATTTCTCCACCACTAATGTTCACATGCAAAATTATGAATCAAAGGACTTTTCAAGGCAGTAATATGGGTTAAGGTAAGGTGAGATGCATTTGGGTCAAGTAACTTGAAAGCCATTAAGCTAGTGAAACAAAACAACACTCAATGTGACATAAAGTGCACAAGTTAACACTTATAAAAACTGGGTATCATTAGCTATGGCCAATGCAACATTTATATTCCACAACTCATTTCAGTTCTCACACACAAACCACATGAAGCACGACCAAACCAAAAGGATCACTCATAAAATTTTTGCCAACAATACAATGAAACCAAAATAAGTGAACCTTCCAAGACAACTTTTACCTCATATCCAATATACTCAGATAACCCTTTCATGACAACTTTAGGAGAATGCATTAATCATAAACAACTTTTCAACAGATATGCACTTGCTCCTAGATACATTTATTTAAACATTTTTTCATTTTTTTCTTTTCTTTTCTTGTTTTTTTCTCTTTTCTTTATTTCTTTTCCTTTATTTTATTTTTCTTTTTCTTTTTTTAAAACATTAATAGAAACTACATTAATATGGGAATTTCAATTACAAAACATCATAACATCATATCAGTCCTACATAGATGGACACCCTCACATTTAGAATTTTTTACATTGACAAACCCAACGATCACAAATGTTCCACTAGCTTTATTTCTTGGGTAAGACATTTGGTTAAGTATAAAGCATATAATATGGTTGACACAAAAAGAAATGTATAAAGCTCAAAGGGGGTTAATAAGGAAAAAATAATGTCAATAGGGTAGGCTATTTAGCTAATGTAGTTCGGAAAAACAAAGAATGCCTAATCATTTCCATCTTAATGCATGTGATAAAAATGTGGTCTCGAATAGAAATTCAAGGCAAAATTAGGATCTACATGTCATGAAGGTCACATATTATCAAAAGACAAAGAGACTGATATGAATGAGTCAGTCAATTCATACTCTCATCATGACTATATAATCCCAAAAGCAACATAAAATGAGGAAATGTTTGTTTTATTTGTTTTATTCTTTCTCTTTTTTTGATTGAAAACTTAAAACAAGCAAGAAATAAGCCAACAAAGAACACACATACATATAAAAAAAATGCGAAAATGTAAAGAAAGGAAATTTATTGCCCTTGGGTTGCCCTCCAAGAAGCACCTTGGTTAAGGGTCGCTGGCTCGACTCTATGTTTTCCTCATGTGATAAAATTATGATCTTCTCGTATTATAGTTAGCGCCACTTCCATGCTTAGTTGATCATCGTCCCTATTCAACATCATCCCTATCCTCGGATTCTCAATCTCGACTGAGTTTATACATTCCAGAAATATTTTGAAAATCTCATTGCCTTTTTCTTCTTCATTTAATTCCTCTAACCTGCTAGGTAAAGGTAAAGAGTCAGTCTCAACAATAATTATGAACTCAGTTTTTACCTCTGAACTAAAAGATATAGATTTTACTTTTGGGTGGAAAATGATATAGAGTATGGTTGTTGAGTTTGTTGTATGGTTTTAGG
>JANZLX010000179.1:18010-53493 GCA_025531955.1 Erythroxylum orinocense
TGCAAATGCATTTCCCATCTCTCATGAAACACCCATATTTCCTATTTTACCCTTCCCACTGGTACCGAGATATTACAGAGAAAGAGCCCCAAAATATCATCAAGACAAATGAATCATTATCATCCTAGTCATAAGCATAAAAGCATAATTGAATTACTCCAATAGACCACCATTCGATAGAATGGAAACTTGAATCCAACATTAACGCTGAAACAAAGAGATAATAAACAATAGAAGCTCAAAAGAAACACTACCAATGCTTACAAGACAGAAGATTCAATATATGAAAAACCCAAAAACCTAAAGTTCACTACAGATAATGAAAATTTACATAACTTGTCTGATTGAGAGAAAGATATAAAGACGAAGGGAACTCTGAGCTGAAGAACCAATATTGATGGAAGCCCACTTATCCTAGACTCTATAAAGAAAACCCCAATCCATTACACCACAAAAGATGCAAACTCCCTACTATTTTGAGTTTAGATAAAGAGAAGTGAAATCCCAATTAAGAGTAAAATCAAACTTACCGTTGCTTTTCTATGTCCAATACGTAAATCAACGTTGTGATGCGCTTAGAACCCTAGCAGAAGTCAATTGTCACTACAAAAAGATTGAAATTGCTAATTAAACATTACCGTGTGGAGGGGACAATCGTCTTGAAGCCTCTCTCAACGCCCAGCCGTAGTTGGGTAAATGAGGAAGACACGTCTGTTAGGGATGCTTTTCACCCCTTTAATTAAAACATTGTCGTATTTATGTTTTTTTCACTCCTTTGGAACGTTGTTGTTCCTTGTTTTCTTTAGGTAACTGTTATTTCTTATATGTTTTAATGTCGTTGTGCTTCTTTTGGTTCTTATTTGATGTAGGAGATAACTTCTCTCTAAACACTTTGTTTTGTCATTTTATTATTATCAATCAATTAATTTTTTATTTTTACAAAAAAATAAATAAATGGAAAACTTAGAGTTATTTGTATATATTACAGTACGTTTGTGTATTATAGAGCAATTGTATCATTTAATTTAATTTTACTAAATAAAAATTGATAGGTATTTTAATTTTCTTATACATATTCTAAATATTAATTAGTAAATAGAGAAATTTTATATGTTAAATATACATTAGTAAGTAACTATATAAATCAATATGTAACATTAGTAAATACCCTTTAATAAATAGATTATTGGAACTATAGTAATAATTTCAGATGTTGGATATATAAAACTTTATTGCAACCATTTTAAAATTGTGTTACCTTTTTCGATATGTAGCAACAAATTAATAGTATCATTGCCTTTTAATATTATTAAAGGCAATACTTTAAAAATTGTTGCCTTATATTAATTTTTATCAACACGTTTTAAAATTTTTGCAAACATGTTGTTGCCTAAGGCACTTTTTGCTGTAGTGGAAGATTGATCTCGTCTCTTCATAAACTAAAAAAGATAGTGATAACAAGAAAGATGAGAATAAGATATTCAACAACAATAAACCAAACAAGTGAGATGGCAAATGACTAATGATAACAAGATTAACCAGAGGTAGTGAAAACCTAAAGAGGGAATAATAAAGAAATAATAACTATCATGCTTCAGGCTAAGCTAATCCTTAAAGCTCACGCCCAAAACCTAAAATTTGAAAGAAAAAAACAAAGTTCAAGCATGACCCAAAACTTAATTAAATTTGGTCAAGTCTGTTCACTTTGGGTCAGGTCGGTTCAAGTTAATATTATCATCCCTAAGTCTAATCGATGTACAATATATATTACCTATATGAAAGGTAACTTAAACTCATTTCTTGATGTTAAAATTAACTTAATAATTTTCAAATCAACATCTTTGATGTTGAATCTCATTAAAACCACATTTTAAAGGTTTCTTTCAAGTATTGTGTTACCTTTTCTCTTTAATAACATATCTCTCCTTTTAATTTTGCATAAAATTATCTAAATTTTGATATATTTTGCTTCTACAAACCACGTACTAATGAGTTCACTACTTGAACATTTTTATATAATAACTTGCACCTTCATTCTATCAGGGCTTCATTAATGGTTTGACTAACTAATGTGCAAATTCAATTAATAAGAATTGTGGAATTTTTTGCTAAATTTCCATAACCTTTTGAATTATTTCAATATAGGATAGAATATAGGTGTATCAAAGCCTATATCCATGTAAAAACGAAGAGAATGAGTTATATGATTAGGGACTCATGTGTGTTAGAATTCATGCTTAAGTGAAAATAAAGATCAAGAGTTGCACGACCTAGGATATGACCATGTACTAAATTATGTTCACAATGGGCTATCTTATTTGAAAACATTTTTTAAATAGATTTCAAACTTTGAAAAGATTATAGAGCTTATTAGTGTCATATTTTAATTTAGTTGAGTCTAATAAGGGATAATATGTAGAATTGTATCCGGTGGAGTTTATACATCAACATATTTGTTTTAAACCTTGTTATATAAGGGAGAAAATCTATAAATTTCAAAGGTCATATTCAATTAAATAATGAAATTAACTACTTTTGACTCCCGAGGATGTAGACATACCAAAATTGACCAAACCTCATTGAAAATCTTCTTATATCCTTCTTTATTTATTTCTTTTTTCATATTTTTGTTGTCTATTATTTTTCAATAACTAATATCAACGCATAGTTAAAGGTGACTTTAGTTGCAAGGTTTGGAGTGAAAAGTTCAACGAAATTAAGAATTTCAAATTATGAAAGTAGACAGTGAAGGATTTTTCTAGGGATAGCAAAAAGAGCCCAGCCTGATTTTGGTCCGGTTTGACTTGGCCATGGGATGACCTAGTCACAGGTCGATTTTGGTCCGGATTGACTTGGCCATTGGCCGATCTAGCCACGGGCCGATTCGTGGCCCAATCGTTTTGTCAAAAACTGACATCGTTTTTAACCGATTTTCTTAAAAACAATATATTGTGGGTTGGGTTAGCTCGGCCCCCCGTAGTCCATCGAGCCACAGGCTGATCAATCTATGGTCGGGTCAGGCCACGGTAGCCTGCTGTGCTAGGAGCAAGCCAGGTCCAGGCCCATGCTCAGGCCCAGCCCATTGACATTTTTAAATTTGTTAGTGTGGCAAGGCATATTGAAGTGACTGTAAAAAAATAAGTCAAAACATATGGATGCGCTTAACTAAGAAGAATTACATATGTGAATAGTTGGAGCCGTACTACTATGTATATCAGACTAGGTCATATACTAAATTATGGATATTAAATTCTTTGTAGAGATATGAAAGAAGCTAAAAAAACGATACATATCAAAATCTCTCATAAACAAGTTATATATATAGTAGAGACTAAACATTCTAAATATAGAGGAGGGAATGGATCAAAAACAATATATCAATGTGTTTAACCAAATAGTTAGTGAATTAATAAGGCTTAAGGCAACTGTTATGGATGAGGGTAAAGTAATAATTCTTCTTTATTCTTTACATTTTTCTTATAAGCATATAGTTATCATGCTCGTATTGGGTAAGGAGATAGTTGGTGAGCAAGACATAACTATTATGTTATTGGTTTATAACCAACGACTATAGAACATAGTTAAAGGTTGTTTATGAGGGGAAACTAGGATCATATAAGGAAGCAATGTAAGGATTAGTCATCTAAAAGGAGTTATAAATCTAAACCCAAAGGTAAAACAATAGTCTGATGCTATAAGCGCAAGCAAAATGGGCAAATCAAGAGGGATTGTCTAAATAAGAATGAGTGTAATGATGAAAAAATTTGATGATTCAGTAAGCTTTACAAATCTAGTGCATTAAAGAGACTCAAATTATAGCGATGGATACATGCTCTACTTTTTAACTAATCAACTTTAGGATTTGTAGATTCTATATATGCTCACATCATATGACACTAGAAAAGGATTTGTTTTTATTTATATAAGTTAGGAAACTTTGACACTTTATAATTAGGGAATGATAAAGCTTACAAAATCATCCAAACAGCACAAGTTAAGATCAAGATATTTGATGGTATTATTGGGATGGTATGTGATGTTCGACATACACTAGATTAAAGGAAGAATATGACCTCTTTATATACCTTACATTTGAATAGTTTTGACTATAACATCGATAAAAGATAACTTTAAAGTGATAAAAGGTGTGATAAATATGATAAAAAGGTCAAATTAGTAAGAAATACCCATGTATTGATGATAGAGAACATATTTGTAAGTAGAGAATTTGCATCAATATGATCAAAGGAAGATAGTACTGTATTATAACTCATACAACTAGATTATCACAATAAGGGATGATATAACTTTATAAAGGGAGCTAGTTAAAGGGTGTTAAACACTAAAAGTTAGACTTTTACAAGTTTTGAATGTTTAGTGAAAAGTCTAAGATAAAATTTAAAGATTCATTGTTTGAGGAACATTATATGTTAAGACAAGCATATGGAGAGAACACGTTAAAATCAGTAAAAAAGCAGTACTAATTCAAAGATGTTACAAATAAAACTAGGACAACCTAAAACAAATGTTAAAAAGACTAGAAATTTTGGTTCAGAAAATAAAAATTAAGGTCAAGAGACTATTGTTGGCATAATATAATCAAGTATAGAGTAAGACATGTTATTTAGCTACTAAGTAGAAATAATTGGAAAGACACAATCTTGTATGCTCTAATTATTAGTTATTGAGATCTAACTATATCTTAGGGGACTATATACAGGCAGAAGAAAGATAAACGAATAGGTGATATGATGGAAAATGTAAGGTTTCACAAGATTAGAGAATTGATTGCATTTGATTAAATCTTATTAAAAAAGGATCACACATTAGAGAATGCACCTGACATGTTAACAAATTGATTACCATGAAGAAGTTTAACTTGAATAATTTGTTGAGATATTAGATATAGTTATAATCAACATATATAAAGTTTATTCATCAAGGTAGAAATTAATATGCATGACTCATATATACAGACATGAAACCTTGAAAGCATTTCTTGAAGTGTGTTAATTGACTAAAGTATATTTATCAAGTGGAGATTGTTGTGTATAGCTCATATATATGAGTGTTCAATCTTGGAGTGTTTCTAAAAGAACAAAGATGTTTCTTTAAAATCTTTAAATGAATACGACTTGATGTACAACCATTTGTCAGGGTGTGTTCTTCTTTGGCATATAGAGGCCAAAACATGAGTTAGATTAAGGCTTATTGATATGGCGGAGACTTTTCAGGAGAAGTATATGGCCATAGCACACAAAGCATGACAATGCCCATATCCATGTCTAAACAAAGCCAGTGACTACATAGGTGTGTCAAAGTTTGTGTCCATGTACAAACAAAGATAGCGAGTTAACACAACTTATGATATGATAATGTTCTAACCTGTGTTCATGATTGACTATTTTATCTAAAAACGCATTTTCAAATTTTGAAAATATTATATGACCATTTAAAGTTATGTTCAAACTGGATTGCATTTGATAAACTGTAAGTTGTGTTGAGTTAACTAGGTGGACTTTACATATTGTTATATTTAGTATAAACCTAATTATAAAAGAAAGAAAAATTTGCAATCTCCAAGGGAGAGATTTAATTGAACAATAAAATTAGTCATTTTTTACTTTTGAAAATGTAAGCACATTAAAATTAACCAAACCATGTTTTTTAAAAAAATTTATGCTTATTGCTTTCTTTCTTTTGTATTTTTGTTACACACTATTTCTCAATAAAAACATTTCACCTCACTCACTTATGTAATTACATAACAATTTTCCTTTTGTTTTGGTTTCCTCTTGTAAATAAAGAAAAAAAAAAGTGAATAGATTTATTCTAATTAAAAAAAGCATGAAAAATCTTATTTTTCTACTAGCCTTGACATGTTTATTTGTTGGTTATTGAGGAAATCAATAGCTCTTTCTTCGGATGTAGTACAACAACAACATTCAATAAAAATCCTACTAAAATACGGACTGAGCGGCTCTTCCTTCATATGTATACTAGATAATTTGAGTTTTGTTTGTGTGTCTTGAAAGAATTTTAAAGTCAAATTGGTCCTTTAACTATGTACTTAGCTGACAAATTGGATCCAATAGGATAACAATGAATTCACGCATTTTATTAAACCCGCGTTGGACCCTCATTAAAGGCCCGCTGTTTGGCCTTAACTTTAGTAAAATAGTTGTCTTTCTTCACGTTCACACGCAAGACATCTAGTTAATTGTGAGTGATTGACTTTGCGATGTTGAATGGATTTCATTGGTTAAGACAAACAGAAAATTGTTGTCAGTGTCGACTTAATCCTATGGGAATATCGAGAATTGGG
The DNA here is from genome assembly GCA_025531955.1 of Erythroxylum orinocense. Classification (NCBI taxonomy): domain Eukaryota; kingdom Viridiplantae; phylum Streptophyta; class Magnoliopsida; order Malpighiales; family Erythroxylaceae; genus Erythroxylum; species Erythroxylum orinocense. The sequence goes on from JANZLX010000179.1 coordinate 24,336, forward strand.
GAAACAATTTTCTAGTTGGGATAAATAATTATTGCCTGACAACTGATCACCACTGTACGTATATGGCCGTTCAAAAGATGCCCTTTGAGCAAAATTATTGTATCCACTTACCATTCTGCTCTAACCCTGTATTTATTAAGTTTCTGATTCAAGCAAGGAAAATTGCAGTGACCGTTTGCAGTGAACTTTAACACGAAACCATGAATCGGTCATTGAGAACACTGTTTGTTGAATAAAAATTTCAGTTAGTTCTTAGAATCTGGCTCCTCAGATACAATCACGACCAAAAAATGCCAATTCCTTAATATTCCTGAGTCAAATAAGGGATACGTATAAAGGCAGACAACTGGAAAGTATGTGCTGAAGAAGTACCTTTATTAGTAAAGAAGTTTTATAACCGAAAAAGAAAAAGGAAAACAATAGTTGCATTCTTCTTTTTGGCTCTGGACTAGTGGGCGGAGGCTTGTCTTCCTTTTTCTGCTATTCTATATGTAGCTATGTCATCTTTGGTGACTTGTAGGAATATTTCTTACCAAATCATCATTTTAACCCAAACTCTTGAGTTTAACTCATGGACTAAAGGGGGTAAATAAATGTCCATTCACGACACAATTCTAGGGGGGAATATTTGCAGAACTGCAGGACTTTATCAGATGCTGACAAGTGAATGGCAATGACTTGATTGGCCATACCTGCAACTTTTGTATTTTCACCATTAAATGGACTGTTCTCTTTTTCTCCCTTGAACAGGAAGTTTCTTGCTTTATGACGTGCTTCTTAAGATAATGTTGTGTCTCAAAGAAGCTGAAAAGAAGTTGGCAAACCATATGGCCCTTATTCGATTAGGGGTCATAATCTCTCTGTACGGAGCAACTCTCAGTTCAATAAGATCTATCTCACGTCTTGCCCACATTCATTTACACACCTGCGTGCACACATGTGTGGTATTTGTGTGTGGCGCGTAAGCTACCATAAAGAGGTGAGCTTTATTAGGGGGTTGGGCATCGGAAAGAGGAGTTGATAGCTCCTTGAGTCTTGCAACTGAAGAAAAGCAAAACTTATTGCTGATGTTGTTTTTGATATGTTTAAGTGAAAAGACAGCCAGTTAAGTAGTAACGTTTTGAAAATTAAAGTGATAAAGCTGTTCTGAAAATAATTATTAATTATCTCTTGAATTGATGACAACAAGTGTTAAATCGTTCAGCTTGATGGGAAAATAGGTTGACAACAAAAGCTATCTTTTAATTTCCCTGTACTTTTGTTTGCAGTAATTGAGATATTTGGATAAGCTGTTGGAGCTCTAGGCAAGATGTGAAAGATACCTCCTTTTACTTCATTACTAGTGAAACAAGAAAAACCCACATTAAATCTCATGTATTATGAACAAAATATGTTTCTTTTCCGTGGATTTGTCAATGACAGAGCTGCAAAAGTGTGACAATGATGCATAGCCGTGAGGTAAAAGAAGACGAGGATTGAAGCACGCCTTATATTCTGCAAATCTGCCCTAAGCCCACAAGTCGAAAGCTAACAAGAAAAGATATTCTCCGCGCAATTATATTTCAGAACTAGAGAGAATTGGAGAAATGAGTTTCGTATCAGACCTATATACAATAGAAAAATCTGTTGCACACACCTGTAATTGAAGAAAAGAGCATTTGTTAAAGCTTCTTCATTTTCTTTTCGTAATCGGATGGCCTCCTCTAGCCAAATGAAAGCTAAATATGTCCATAGGCTGCTGTGAGTCTCTGGATATCCTTAGCAGCAATACCAGAATTTTGCGAGGGTTCTTGTTGCTGCAGATTATGAGGCCACATAGCAGCTGAATTTCCAGTCAGGAAATGTGTTTCTGATTTTATCTCATTGAATAAAGATTGAGGATTATGATTCTGTAAAGCAGCAGTCATTAACAATGGATTTTGAAGGTATTCTGGCCATTTGATGTCCTCCTGTTGACTTTCCATTAGATGGTTTTCGACCTCTTTATCTGTGGAGTTGCAGTCCCCCAATCCCCAAGAAAAAATGGTATTTTCGAAGAAAGTGTTGCTGCTTTGCAGCTCACCACTATTAGTACTTCCACTACTGCCATTAACATTATTGGCTGGAGCTTCCCAGAACCGAGAACTGCTGATTACTAATGATTGTACGGAAGGGTTATCAGAAGAAAGAGTAACCGACGGCTTGTAGCCCGTAGAAGTAGAAAGAAATGAACTTCTTGTTGACGGAAGAATGGTGGATATTACACTGGAAGAGAATTCAGAATTCATGTCAAAACTTTTGCTTGTTTGTGGGAACCAGAGAGAGGGGATTGTGTTTGTTGTGATTTTAGCACTGGACACTTCCTGAAAAGGGAAATGTCCGACCAATTCCGAAGGTTGACAATTGGTTGTAGTAGTTTCATGGATGGAGTTTCCAAACCTGTCCAAGAAAAACTCTTTGTTGCTGGTAGGTGTCATCAAACTGTTGTTGCTACTTCGATTAATGGTATTACTATCACAAGTGCTTATGGTCTTGGAGTTAGGAGAACCTTCCTCATTCACTCCATAGCCCTGTGGAGAAATTGAAGATGGTCTGCTCTCTTGTAAATTTGCACCTTGCATAGAGCAATCGACTTTGAGGAGATTGAGCTCACTTGAAGCCCCAAAGATTTTGTCCTGACTGGTCTTGGCAGGTTGGTTCTTGACTTCTCCATTTTCAACCTCTGAGAGTGGTTTGTGAGTAACAGGGTCAATGCCTTTCTGCCTAAGCTTTTTCTTTAAGCAAGAGTTCCACAAATTCTTTATCTCATTGTCTGTCCTACCAGGCAATTGTGCTGCAATTTGAGACCATCTGCGTAATCGTATAAAAGAAAACATTGTTTTTTAATAATAAAGAATGAGAATTCCCAAGCAAACGGCTGCCTAATTAATCAAGAGAACAGTACCTGTTTCCCAACACAGCATGAAGCTCAATGATGAGGTTCTCTTCCTGTTGTGAGAATGAACCTCTCTTCAAATCAGGCCTCAGGTAGTTAATCCACCTCAATCGACAGCTCTTTCCACACCTCTGCAAACCTGCAAAACTTAGTGGACCATTATCAGGAAACATAATCTGCTACTGAACAAAATTGAGGAACGAATATGAGGTTCAATCATACCAGCTTGTTTGGGGACAGAGCTCCAACAACCATGGCCATACTTGGTAATATGCCTCAAAAGTTTCTCATCTTCTTCTGGTGACCACAGTCCTTTCCTTAACTTCTGCTTGTAGCAGCAAGAGTGCCTCCCCATTTCAAGCAAAACCCAACTGCAATGAGGGACGCAGAAACCTTTCCTAAAGCCGCAAAGTCTTTTGTTAAATCCTAGGTCTCGTGTCAGCAACTAGAACAGGTGGCCTAATCGGGAAAAGTAATTTTCGTTAGAAGAATGCTTTCCTTTGGTTGAGAAGATGTAAGCAGAAAGCAGGAGGGTGAGAGAGAGAGTTAAAAGGAGGCTGACAATTGACAAATGAAGTAGGAGCCGAGAAAGAGAGTTGAAATAATATAAGAGGCAGCCTCCAACAGAGCAAAGTCACAGTCAATAAGGAGTTAAAAGTCACTATGCTTCTTCTCTATCTCCATTTTTCTTTTCCATTTTGGCCAAAAGCTTCTTTTTTTCTCTCTCTCAGCTGACATGGTGAGGGGATGCAAATTAATATCCTCTCTGTAATAAACTTTATTTTTGTGAGATTTTAATTATTTAAAATAAATATTATCGGTGATTTTTTATGCACGTTTATAATTTTACTTTCAAAATTATCTTTTCATTTCTCTCACATCTTGATTACACAGATTACACATATTATATTTTCAAGACACTTTAACATATAATTAATAAGGCTATATCAAATATTTCATTAACTTTCTTAATAAATGTGCATCCCTCTAAAACGAGTTTTATTTTAGACCAGAGAAGATAATAGACAAAGTTGCAAACGTCTCGTCAAAGGGAAGAGAATTAATGTCTTTGCAGCCACTGTGGGGGTATTTTTTACTGTGCAAACAATTAATGTTAAGCCACACTTTTTTCTTCTTTTTAAAACACTAATTTATCATTTACAATAAAATCATAATTTAAAAAATATCATAATCAATTGTAAATAAAATTTAAAATATAGTAAATTATTAATTTATGATATGAATGAGACCACAATATTATATTATATTTTTCAAAAGAATTGTTAATTTATCAAAATTATTAACTCAAGTTAAGATCATAAAAAATTTTATAAGATGAAAGTTATTAATTTATTTATTATTAACCTATACAGATTTTTATTGTATTTGTTTTACTGTGTTAAATACACTTATCGTTAATTAGTAATCGTAGAAGATTTCTTTTATATTCATACGTAGGTGAGCGAGGGGAAGAGGAAGAGAAAATGGATATCTTGATTTTTGTTTTTGTCGCCATCACTGTTTCAAAAGTCCATCATCAAGATCTATGAGCCTATCCTTTACAGTGCATTGATCTACATTGATGATATCTTACTGTATTCAAAGACCCGTGAGGAACATCAAGCCTTGTTTATTATCCTCAGTTGGGATAGCTTTTCAGATTGGGGGATCTTGAGATTCTGGCGATTCCCTTCATTAGCACTCCCATTAACTGCGCCGCATAACCTTATTTCATGAATGTACTTGACGGTTGCAGACTGGAGAGAGGATTCTCATCAGTCTATTCCTATTTTTTTTACCACTTCCTTGCCAGCTCTTAAGTCATTTTCCTCTCCTTTTGCGCTCTCCTAATGCAACGTCATCGTGGGTGTTTTTGCAAGATTGAGGTTCTCATCGATTGGTCCGATAGTTATTTACTTTCTTCTGTTTTATTTTGGTTCTTTTTTTTATTATTGTTTTTTTTGTCTTTGTTATAGTTTTATTATTCGTATTTTTAACACCTTGGTGCCTTATTCCTGCATGTGTTTTTACGGCTATCGACTATGCATCAGTCTTTTCCTAGTTGCACTCACTTTGCCATTACGAGCCCTCTATTGGTAGTCAAGGTTTTTATTTGAGCTGGGCTGTGCGCGTCTCGGCACAATCTGTAAACCCTCCAAAGTATCCGTCGACAACACTTTCTAGGCTTGAGGTTCCTTCGGAGAGGGGGACACAAGTTTGCATATCCGACAAACGATGAACACCCTTGCTCGTTGCAGGTTATCCTAGCCCATCACTCGTCGTATTCGTTGTCTCGAACCTCCTGACAACTTGCCGTTGTCTTAAGCAACCGTTAGTTTTCTCCTTTAAATAACTGTTGGTACCACACTTTTTAGCCTCCGTTTTAAGCTTCACAAGTTAGCCCTATCTCTTTTTTGTTATTATTATTAGTTCTATTAATTTTTTAGTATTTTTATATATTTAGTTATTTATTGATTTACTTATTATTGTTTATTTTATTTTATTATTTATTTATTTATTATTCTTATTAGTTTATTATTTTACTTTTCTCTCAATAATTTGCATCATTCATATCTTGTTTTATTTATATGTGAGTCTACAGGAAATAGCCTCTTTTATTATGTAGAGGTAAGGCTGCGTATTATTAGACTTTTCCAGATTTTGCAAAATTTTGGACTGGGTGACAATGATGATGACTTATTAATTAATTAATTTTCTTTAACATTGTGTTATACATACTGTGTTGAATGAAAACTACATTAGTAATATTCTTCCAATTTTATAGTGATTTACTACCGATTGAAATTTTAAATTTTAAATTTTTTCTTTAATCTAATTAATGTTCGGTTCAACTTTTAAAACATTGTAAATTAACTTCCTACGCAACAAGAAGGAGTTGGCTTAGGAGGAATAGGAAAATTGCTAAAGTGACTCCAAAATTCTTGAGCTTACGAGTGTGAAAAAGAAAGGAGATGCTCCTAATCACTATTTGTAACTCTTTAAGGCAATTCCTTCCAAGTCATGATCACTTACGTGGAAAGAATTAAATAGTTTTGATCATATTCTCTGTACATAAGATGATGTCTTTCTCCTTTCTGATAAACTCCACTAGGTGCTGCTAATTACCTCACCCACCTACGTTTTTCCATTTCACAAATAACAGTTCTTAATATTTTCCATTTTCAGCTTCGTGTATAGATTCCTTGTGCACACAGCTAATACTAAAACCTCCAAGTGTAATGCTTACCCACCTCTATATTTATTACATTGAAGGTGACTACGTAGTTGCACTCTTATCACTTCCACGAAGATTCACTACAAACTTAGATTTCATCTCTGTCGCAAACACAATTCCATCTTTAGATACAATCACTGTTTTTAAACCCGGAACGATCCGACCGGTGACCGGTCAGAGGTCCAGTCCGGGTTATACTTCAAAACCGATTGTCAATTGACCCAGTTTGAACCGGTTAAAACCGGTCCGGTCCGACCGGTCCGACAACTTTTTTATTTTTTGTTTTTATTTTTTATTTTTGTATGTTTTAAAAAATATTTTTAATATTATATATAATTAAATATAATTATTGCATAATTATTACGTCACACCGGTTCGACCGGTGGTTGAACCGGTCGAACCAGTCAAACCGGTGACCAATAAAGCCACCGGTTCAATGACCGTTCCGGGTTTCAAAACCTTGGATACAATCATGATGGTAAACACTTCTCGTGTATTCGTATGTATTCACCACAACCTGTTTTCAGTCAACTATTCATAAAGAGGCTCATGAGGTTCAAGTGAATGTAAAGCAATATGAAGTCTTTTTTTTCCCCCCTTTTTACAAGGGAAAGAAAACAAAAGCGACTAGTGCGTAAATTCTAAGCTCTTGTGAAGGGGTCTATTGTAAAGGGTTCCTTACATATTTCGATAGAGTGCATCTAAAATATTCCGTGGAGACTCCTGAAGAGTATGCAATCTCAGCGCTGCTCCAGAGGCTAAATGCGCCAATTGATCTGCACATTGATTCTCTTCTGCGTATGGTCAAAAAGTCTAATTTTAATGTTGCTGACTGTTAACAAATTTATTTAAAACATAAATTTTATATTTTAAAGAAAAAGATATTATCAAAGAATCATATCATACTGTAAACTTAATAACTACATTGACTTTCACGGCTTGATCCTCCATTTAATGATCAACTTCAATAGAGCCACGCCGAGTTAGTTCAAATCGAAACACGCCACACCGTCAAGCTTACCAACTTCATTGGCGGACATTGTCTTAATGATTTTTCCATTCATTAAGATAACTAGGAAATATTATTCAAAGTTATATAGTATATAAAATGTAAAGACTTGGTGTTAGGATGTAAGAATTCTCGACACAGCTACAGAAACTACTTTATATATATCTGTCTGAATACGACAAGAAAACTAGTTTCTCTAATGTCAATACGACCTTAGCCATTAAAATAATTACTATAGTCTATAGATGGGATTCTGCGTTGAGATTAAATTTATTTTCTCTCAATGATTGGGAACGTTACAGCAGCTAGCATGATAGTTCATATAATTCTCTAGCATGGAATATTAAATTGCATTAGGGGAGTACTAAGCACAGATGGAAACTAACATTTGCTCTATATGGACCACCTCACCATTAAGATTTATTAAATTAGAGAGTTTGGGAAGAATAATTTTTTGGAAGCCTTACTAATCCTAGCTGTTTCCACCTTTTAATGGGCCCTTTGGCCAAAATTCCAGGCAAGCTTTTAAGTAATTAAGAAATATTGTGAAGTGGCCTTTGTCAAACAGTAAAAAAAGTAATAACAAAGCACCACACTCTACTTGGGACACGACAACTCCTCAACTGAGAGTGAACTATGAAAGCTAGGCATATTTACTGTGAAGCTAATCGAACTACGAATTGACTAACAAATTACCCCAAGAATCTCACTCTTAGTATTTATTGGTATCCAAACCCGCCTGAGGGTTGATCTTCCATCCTACTAAAGGATAGCTCAGGAGTCGTGTTTCCTCGTATTGTAGCTTAGTATTTGTGTACTTCTCCTACTGAGTAAAAAAAAACAGAAGCTTGAGAAAATGATAATAAGCGTCAATTCTAATACCTCAACTACGATATAATAATATCCAGTAAAAATTTCGTTGTTATACACGGTAGTTAATAAAAAATATACACAAACAGAACTTTATAAATGTTTTAGAAATTTCCATCATAAATTTAGTAACCTTTTAACATTATTGAATTATAGTGAGATTTTTAAATATTAATATTAAAAATTAAGAGCAAAGTCAAGATTCAAAATTTTATGGTTCTATTTTAAGTAGATCGGGACCTAAATAAGAACTGTTTGTATAACTTATATTCAAGTATCTAATTTTTAGGAAGTAATAAGAGATCCTTTCATAAGCCTCTCAGCACATAGATAGGAGTCGAATTATCTTTGTTAAGACTAAGATGACAGAGTTACTATCAGCTAGGAAATAAACCTATCCCTATAACCAAAAGGAAAACAAAATAGCAAAATAGAATCCTAAATCCAACGGTTGGTTCGAACGGTTTGAAAGAGGTCAGGATGTCAAATTTGTGTTTACAGTTTCGGGGAAGAAGCCACAACTGCAAGGCTACAAAAACAAGTGCATGTGCTGTACAGTGCCGAAAACAGATCTCCAAGCCAACTTCTAGGGCCCCCAAGTGTCTGAAATTATGGCAAGGGGACATTTGCCGATTATTGAAGGTCTTATTTGTCATTTTCGCATAACACTTAGTATATATACTTAATTACATATAATCCCCTCTATTTACACCCACTTCCCCAATTACACCCCAATCCCGGTTTAAGAATTGCAGCCTCTTAATACTTCTTTTAAAATGATAACCATAATTTCCATTGATGACTTTTTAATTAGGTCCTAAATTATTAATTTCTATTAATCTGTATAGACCTATTTTTTAATCTTTTGGTCAAAGTAATGAATTTTAATTAATTTACTCTCTTTTATACCTCACTATGAAATAAAAAAAATGAAATCAAAGTACAGGAATAAACTCATAACCCAATGTTATACGCAAATTAAAAAAAATCCCAAAACGTAGGGCCTCGGGAATCATACGTAGGTAGAGGTCGTATTCATATTGTATACACTCCCCACCGACAAGACGAGCGTCGGTTTGAACCTACAGACCACACCCCATTGCTGCTTAATATTTCATGTATAGTAAGAACTTGATATCAACGACATAGAGGTTGATAATTCATGCATTATAAATATGGATTTCATTACTAATTGTCATAAATGTTGAGCACTTGTATATTTAATAAGGACTATGTTATCTTTTTCATGTTAATCTTATGTGACAAAATCATAATCAAACACTCTTAATTTGCGTCTCCTTTACTATATCAACTCTGGTAATTCGATTATTCTGTTGCACATTAAAAAAATATTATCACGTTGTGTGATGATAATCGACGCATGTTTTGTTTGAGTTTCACCTCATACATCACCTTGAGATATACCTTGAAATCAATATCCGTTGTTTATTCGAGTTAATTAGAGTGAAGCAAGGAAAGATTCCCGGATAATCAACCATGTTTGATCAACCCCTATACATAAAGAACAAGATAGACTAAGAACGCCAGAAGAAAACAAGTATGTATCATACAATTGCCTGTATATATAGTTCGTGGAAAAGGCAAATATTCCATGAATGGTCTGCGTGTTATAAACAGACAATTGAAAAAACCATCAAAGAGCATCTTCAACTCACTTGGTCACCTCTCTAATAAAGCATTAATCAATTATAAGGATAAACCAATAAGAAAATCCTCCAACCAAACCCTAAATTTCATTATATATATACGTATATTTATTTTGTCTCCTTGTAACCCCGTTACCTGCTCCTTCCTTGACCTTACGAATGCCACAGTTTGCAAATCCAACAAGATCAGAATTATGTATTAATTAGAACATGAAAAAAGATAATTATAATCTCCATATCTCATCATATAATCTTGAGCTATCATATGCCGGAACATGAGCTGTTCCCTTATAGTCAACCATTATCTTCGCGGCAATTAAATTTAATTCTCATCTCTAGTTAGCTTTAATGGTTTAGGACTCTTTAGAAAGTAGTCTTATTAAATAATAAATGGAAGAAAATAAACAAGGGGAAAAAAAAAGGCAGACTGATGCTGAAGGTGTGTTGTAATTATGAGAGACAAGTCGTTGACCAAGTTACATGATGATTTGGTTACGGTTTACCTTGCAGTAAGTCATAATTTGATGGCGTCAAGTTATATAAGTATGACCAAGTGAACTGCCCGTGATCTTGATTTTAATTACTTTTTAGCGGACAATGGAAGGCTTCACAAGTTGAGCTTTGATTCAGACAATGTGGTAATGATTGCTATGCATCATATGGCTATAAACATAGGACTACAACCTTCTCTTACTTATGACGTTTAAAACATCAACTTAAAGTTTAAGTCAATATACATTCAAACTTTCAAGGATAAAGTTAAGGACGTAAAGAAAGTTTATCTCAGAGTAATCTCCTAAGTTTGAGAACTTCTCAGCTTAAACACAGAGAGAAGGTAATTATATTTCTTCTTCACTAACTTTTTGCAGGTCGATAGATCAGACTACCTAGGTCAACAGTAAGTGAGCTCTCTATCGAAAGATCGGACAAGAGTTAGTTGGCTATCCAACTTCTTAAGTTGACAATTCAACTTGCTACAGTGTTACAAACTTATTGATCAACTTGGCAAGACAAATTCTTTGGTACTGCACCGAAACTTGCAAGGACGACTCACTTTCTATAGTGGCAGCCATTCTACAAGGTCACACATTCTTTTTCTGCTTAAGCCGAGGGCAGGCCATCCTGAGTAAGGGACGTTTGAAGTACATATTTGATTTCAGCTTATTCATTGATATTACCTCTACTAAGATTGAGAAATTGTTTAGCTAAGGATATTTTATCCTCAGGTTATTACTTCTTTGGTATGGTATTATTTAGAGTATAGGAGATTCGTTGTTTAGTGGAGGTAGACAAGAACCCCCCATAAGTCATAGTTGTTGGTTTCCTTGCATTTTGCTTTGGATAGTAACGTAGGTTAGCTGCTATATTATAGCTGGTTGTGTCTTTAGAGGCACTAGTTAAGTAAACTCTTTTGTACATATTTTGTTTTTTCTATATAAACTCTTGTGATTTATACACACATATATATATATATATACAAGCTTCAAATTTAAAGAGATTTTGAAAAAATTACTAAAATATAATGTTTAATTTATGAACTTAATTACATAATAAAAATGTGATTATTAATAATAATATTTTTTATTCTATAAAAAAACTTTTATTTTATAAAAAATTTATTTTAATTATTTATAATAATAGTCACTAATAACTAATAAAAATTGGTCACAAAATTTGTTCCTTTGAAGAGTTTTCTTTTCACTTTTCTGGAGGACTGACGAGATAGGTTTCCTTTCGGTGTTTGGGATTCTTATATGGCCAGTATAAATCCAAACCTTCTTTCCATTGTAGCTCCATATTAACTTTGCACTTAAATTGGTGATGTTAACTAAGTTCCATCAATTCAGAACGCACCAAAATGATGTGTTTGTAATGTTTAGGAGTCAGAGAGTAAGGTTCTTATCCTTTTCGATATTCAAATCGTTGAATTTTGTACTTAGCGGCATTGAAGATCCACTATCTAACATCATATAGTAGCTCCCGATTCTTATACTACCAGCTACCATCCGCCGCTATAGCATGATTCAAGTCGGGGAATGATTGTCGAAGGCTTGGAGCAAATAGCCATTCCCTATTCGTATGCCAATGAAGACAATAGCTGTAGCACTTTCTTAGAGATCCGAAGAAAAATTGTGAGACCGAACGCCCCCAAGTTCCGGGAGGTGCCAATTTTGAACAAATCAAGTAGATCACTGGCCTACATTAGTTTCCGCCAACTACGAAGAGAAGATCCGACAATATGTGAGGTTGAACTAAGCTGATTAACTTTAATTTGTGCTGTCTAGGTTCATTTACTTACACGAATGGTTGGTATCTAGTTGGGATGGTATTTAGGTAAAGACGGTAGACAGTTGTCCTGGATGTATGGCTTTGCTAGACATTTCAATATCAAAGAACCCTGAAATTGACCTCATTAAAGCACTGCCCACTCCATGTTCATCCCTACAAAGTAATGGAGAAAACTTGCAAGGTATTAGATAAGACCTGGGTGTTGGTGGGGTCTCTACATGCACACATAATGTGTAATATGTGTTGGTCCAATTAAGCCCCACCTATGGGCCGTGTCCTAAATGATTTTGCCCCTCTTTAAGGTTCAAAAGTAATTCCAAAAAAAGGAAGTACGATGGGCTGTTTCTCATCAAAAAGGGGCGTTTCCGATGCAGGAATACCTTTGTTAAATTGATATATCAGTCAACCCATGTTTGGTTAAGTTACAGGTCTCAGAAAAGGACCTCGCATGATCAAAATGGATCTAGAAAGCACCTTCAACTCTATTTGTATTGCCATTTGATATTCTACTTTACGAATTGGTTTTAATTCCCTCATCTGTTGCAACGACTACATTTAATTTATTCATGATTATATTTATATCATTTACAATTTTCGTAATAATTCAAAATTTTCCCATCTCAACGAACAAATAGGATGTTGTAAACACAATTGCAAGCCTTTCCTTGATATGAAGGGCGTATAAAAAGGCAATTAATGAATTGGTTTAGTTTATGATTAGCCTATATTAATTACGATTAGTCACCTCATGTGGAAGGGCCTACCCCATGAATAGTGAGTATTGTTTCTGAGGGTCCCAAAATTTAGCCAGAAAAAACTCGACCCCACGCATCATTTCTAAGGATGTGTCACATTCTTCATGTCAAGTACAATAAACCAGACTAGAAGATCATAGCCAAAGAGATGAGTGGGAAAAGTTGCAGGAGAACCATAGAAAGGGATCCAAAACTTCCATCGATTAACATTTGACGTCAACAAAATCCTAGCCGTCCAGCTCCAGGAGTGGCGTCCTGTGATGGAGAAGAAAGGTGACGTTTGCATGGTAAAAAAATCTCATGATTAATCATCGACGTCGTGGACCACGCTCTACTTTCATGTCAAAAGGGTAAGAAAATCTCCATGATCATGCTCAAAGCTCAAGTGGTGCATAGTAACGATCGAGATTCTCAGACCCACCATTGACTCTTTTCTCTTTACCTCCTCATTACCCTACAAAATGAAGTAACAGCGACTCTTTAGTTCCTAACTAGCGTTGTTGTGGGGTAACAAGTAATATTTTTATTCCTTGGTTCTTTTCTCTGTTTGGGATGCAGGAAAATTGAAGGAAAAAGTTGTGTGGACATTTAACTCGTATCATCAATAACAGTGATTGTCGGCAAACCCGTTTTTAACTAAGCGTCACAGATGTCAGCTTCATAGTTTTGCACCTGTTTGCCTGTCCAAGTGTCAATGTGTTGCCCAATGCTTGCCAAGCATTTCCTATCATAATTTTTTTAAACTGGAAATAATAGAATATTACAACTGCTTTTTGCTCTAACTTTAACATCTAATTTTATATACTGCCAAGTTAATTTGTCATCTGTTGCTCGGACAAATCTCAAATAGCTGTTCACAATTCTCTGAAGATATTCCCTTAGTCTTCAATGTATCGAATGATTTGATGGAGCAAATTTCAATGTGTTTGGTAGAAATGGTAATAAAAATTATAATAAATATAGTGAAAAGAAGAAGTGGGGCTACATAATATTATCCCAAAACAGATATAAAAATACAATTGATCCAATTATTATATATTACCAAATATTTTTTTGTCATTTTTAACCTATTTCTGTCCAACAAGCTAACTAATTCTCCTCTTGGTTGGACTTATAGCATAAAATTTTTATTAATAGAGTTTTTTTCGTAGATTTTTTTTTAAAATTTTGTTTCTAAGAAATTAGTTGACTGTTATTTAAAAAAGAGATTTTTTAAAAAGGCTTCATATAGTAGACTGTTTGGTAACATAAAAATAAAAAAGCACTTTTAATTTTAACTATATTTTATTTTGTAATAAAAATTATTTATGCATATAAATATTATTTAAAGTATATTAAACAATATGTAAAACACAATATATTAATTATTATGTAATTTTAAACCATATGAAACATAAATAAACTTATATCTAACCAAATCTTTTATATGGATTATAATATAAGTAAAAATAATATAAAAAATAAATATTAAAAAATATATAAAAAAAGTCAAATAATATTATATAAATCTCAAAATAAATATTCAAGTTAAATAAGTAGTTAAATACATAATAAATTATACATTTTATTGTAATAGAGAAGATGAGTTTGTAAAATAAACGTGAAGATGAGTTTGTGAATATTATGAGAATTATGTATAAAATATAAGAAAAAAGGACTAAAAAATATGCTCATTAATTGATCCGAAAAATTTACCTAAAAAAATTATTTGAGAGGTTTTTTTTAAGACGTTTCAAATTTTAACTTATTAAAAAGTTATATTTTGGCTGAAAAAAATTATATCTTATTTTTTAAAAGTATTTTTGATTTTATAGCTAAATACTTATTTTTCTTAAGAAAATATTTTTATGGTAAAAAAATTAATAAAAGTACTTAATAACCTTCATGCAAGAAGACACTATGCATCCTTGGGTTACAACAGTTGACAAAGAAGAAACGTTAAAGAGGAAACAAAACGCTGCCTTTCTGATGGATCTCCAATTCCAAAGTGAAAAAGAAAATAAAGCCTAATGAAATGGAAGATGTTTGATGTCTTATGGACCCACAATCCACCAAAGGATTGCGATGAAGTGAACCGTAAAAGTTATGTGTCGTAAGTCGTAACGGTTCCGATGATTGCCCAAAGAACCTTTGGCTTTTCGAATGTAAAATTCCCTTTTATTTTCTTTTCTTTTTTACCCTAAAAAAATGTAATTTTTTCACTCATAATTTTCTGGCACACTCCCCAACACGTGTGGAATGCCCGTTGGCGGGACCCATCAACTAACGTCAGAGAACTGTAAATCCCACGTCACATCTAAACCGTACCACCTCGTCAGCTATATCTGTCTTTGCTGTCAACACACGTCATTGACGTTCTCGTACTCTACACAATAATGACGTTTCGACCAGTAAATGTTCTGTATTTACCAATATTTTTCTTCTTTTGTGTAGGATCGATAATTAAATCTGATAAGCGACTAATTTAAAGACTAATGATTTAATCATCGAACCGATAATTAATAAATATATATTTTTATTTTATTATATATATAAGATAATTTTTAAACATACTGTTTAATTATTTATTTAATTATAAACTTTACTTAAACTTTTAAATTTTAAAGTATAATTTTTTTTTTAAATTCATCAATATAATACAAAATAAATATCAAAACTCACTAGTCATACTTCATCAAAAAGATATAAAAATCACTAATCATAATATTCATTCGAGTTGAAATTATCAAAAGTAAAATATTTTAAATAAATCGGCAGATTCTTTCATTCATCGGTTTAACGGTTTTTACCGATTTGACTACAAATTGAATGAGTCAATTATTTAAAATAAAAATAAAGACTAAATTGGACCGTTTCAAGCTCCGAATTGCTAATTTTTTGATCCCACCAATTAGTTCAGCCCGATTTTTAAAACTTGATTCCTTCGTATTACTGGTCCAATTTTATTTTCCACGTTGCGTTGGGACAAAATGATTTATATGAGCTAGCTAGAGATCCTCGGAATTCGCAAGTTGATGTTCATTGCACAATGACCTGTACGGTCCGATATCGGGTCCTGCCTGAGATTTGCAAAAATCCATTTTACACCAAAGTATGCATACGATTAATCAAGACGGTGACACTTCTTGTTTTGTTATATTTCTGTAATAAAAACCAGAAAGAAGGGAGGGGGCGGGGGTAGGAAAAAAGACAATTTATCGGTGCATCGCTGTCCACACTACTTACTTTGGTTTCACTTTCACATCATATATATGCCTAATTCCATGTTTTTGACTTATTCAAAGTCTTCCTGGTGGAGCGAAACAAACGGTGGAGAAGCAATTGAAAGCTCCATTTGTGCACAGTCTTCTACTAATTCAGTGACAAGATAGTCTGCTACTAATTCAATGACAAGAAAGTCGGCTTTTAAACCCTTTCATCGAGCAACAAAGAGTTTGGATATTAACGCATGTGCAAGATTTTAAATTATAAATTGCAAGTCATGCTTTAGTTTTAGATTATTGTGGGAACTGGATTTCGAGACAAGCATAATTGTAACGTTACTGCTACAATTGACTACAATTAAAAATCCCATCAATATTTTGTATGACAACTATGAAATATTAAGCCGTACAAATATGTTTCATGAGTGGCGGTCACTTTCAAGCTGAATGTTTCACCAACACTTCAATTTAGGACAGTCTCGTCTATCAAAGAGAACAAATCACAGATTCACAGCTCAGATTTACATAACAGAGATAATCCACAACTTACATTAAGTAGAAGATTCTCTAGATGACGGTTGCCCCACAAGCTATTGACAGGTGGTCGACTAAAAACCCTAAAGACAAACTAACAGGATTTCACCAGAAGCTATCCTGAACGTCTGAAAATTGGCCACTAAATAACCACGAAGCAGCAACTAACAAGAACGATCCTCTAGATAGCAAGAAGTGGTAGACATTGACATGATAGACCTGAAACTTCGATAGCTTGATGTGCGAAGAAAATAAAGTTGAAAATTTGGAATTAAAGTATTGTATTGATTTTTTGATGTGTGTTACTTTAGAACCTCCGTGTTTATACATACTTTAAGATAAGATGAATTAATTTAACTTTGATGTAATCTAAACTTCATGATCTAAACTAAATGATAAGATGAGACATGATGTTATCTAGACTAGGATAACTTGATACCAACATAAGTTTTTTTTTTTAATGTAAGTATCAACCCCCAGACCATTAAGCTTGAGACTTAACTTCAAATAAGGAGTAGAAGCTAATGGTTAATGATGCAAATCTTCAAAAAAAAAAAAGAAAAGGTTAAGGATGCAAAGTGTCAAGTAGTATGACTTTGACTTGAATTCGCCAAATAAGGAAGTCGTTGTTGTCGAGAGTTGTAATAATAAAATTGGTGATTACAATAGTGAAATGTTAATAGTCGCTTGATTTTGCCAAATAAGGTAGTTGTTGTTGTTGTCGAGAGTTATAGTAATAAAATTGGTGATATTGATAATCAGTAGTGAAGTGTTGATAGTCTCCATCTATGAGTTTTTGTGTATAGTAGTGTAGTAGGGCTATGTTTATGATTGGCAGATGCAGCAGAGGTTAAAAAAAAAAGAAAAAAAGTTGAGATGTAGCTCAGGTAGGCTCTGATACCATAAAAGAAAATAAAGTTAATAAATTGAAAGTACAATATTGTATTGATTTTCTAATGCGTGTTGCTTTAAAACCTATATTGTATTTATACATTGTTTGAGATAAGATGAATTAATTTAACTTTGATGTAATCTAAACTACATGATAAGTTGTGCATGATTTAATCTAAACTAAATGATAAGATGGGATATGGTGTTAAATTAAGAGAAGTTGATACTAAGATAAGGTTATCTAATGTAATTACAACTGAAAAAAGATGTAGAAGATATGTTGTTATCAACCCCCTGGAAGATAATGTTTGAAAGAACATTGAGCTTGTGACGTGACTTCAAAAAAAGGAGTAGAAACTAATCATTTGGTTTCTGCTGAAGGAGACGAAGTGTCAGCAGTTGATTCATAGTGCTTGGACGGAGTGATGGATCTGTCAATATGCTCGAGTAAGTCGCAAGTAAATAGTATGACTTTGACTTAATTTTTTCAAATAAGGTAGTTGTTGTTATCAAAAATTGTAGCAATAAAATTGGTGATATTTGTAATTAGTAATAAAGTGTTGATAGTCTCTTGATTTCTCTAGATAAGGTAGCTGTTGTTGTTAAGATTTGTAGTAACAAAATTGATGATATTGGTACTCGGTAGTGAAGTATTGATAGTCTTCATTTGTGATTTTTTTTGCATATAATAGTATGGTAGGGTTGTATTTATGGTTGATAGATGTAGCAGAGGTGAAAAAAAAGAAAAGAAAAAGAAAAAAGGTTGAGAGTTAGAGGCTTTGATATCATGAAAAAAACTAAAGCTGATAAATTGGAAGTAGAGCATTGTATTGATCATGATTTAATCTGAAGTAAATGATAATGAGATATAGGCCATGTTTGGTTAACAACTTTTCATCCGTTTTTTGACTATTTGACTTAAATTAGTTGTTTGACCCATATCAATAAGCTTTTTAGTTGTTTGGTTAGAAGCTAGTTGGGTTGGTTGATTCAACCCAACCAGCTATTTTTTCACCAACTCTCCCTTTACTGGAGTGTTTGAAGATAACTGATTGATTTATGTCAGCATTGCCCCTCTTTACTCTCTGCTCTCAGTCATTTCTATCTTCTTCTTTTTCTTCTTCCTCATTCTTCTTTTTCCCTTTTGCTGTTCCTTTCATTTGGGATTACTAAGGTTCAATCGTAAGTAGCTCAAATTCAATCCATCTATTATCATTCCTACTTAAAATAAAAAAAGAAGTGACTTACATTTCAAAATTATTTAGTTTCCCTTTCTCTTTAGGCAATTAATAGTTAGTAGAACGGAATGGGTCAAGCTCAAAGTGTGAAGGCAACTGCCACTGTTGATCAATCTCCAACCACCCACCGCTCACCTTCATCGTCTGTTCCCATGGAATCTCTTATTGAAGGTCTTTGTTGTTTTTGTTTTAGCTACCCCTTATGCTCATTTGTTATCGAGATAAAAAGAGCTTGGACTTGCTTCGCTAGAATCTCAATTTCGTCATCTTAGTTAACAAAAAACAAGATACAATCTTTTGTGCAAACAAGATGCAAATTTTGATGGGTTAATTGTCTATTACATATGCAAAGGCTATAGCTTATGGCAATGACAAGAATGAGGTTAGTCTACTTCTTTAGGACTGTGTGGAGTTTGCTCGATGATATCATAAAAGAGTAGATAAAATTGTATGATATATTTGAATACACGAAGTCATACTTATGAGGATGATTATTTATTACTCTATAAATCGGATCCCTAAAACATTACTATTGAGCATGATGTGTTGCTCCTGATTGATGGATTTTACTTGTATTTGCATCGTTTTAATTCTTGTAGCAGTTGCTTTTAGGTGAATAACTTGGTTTTCATTGACAATTGACTAATGTTGGCTGATACTGTGATTTGAAATTTCCCTAACAGGGGATGTAGAGGGTTGATAGTGCAGATGTAAATGCTCTGTTCGTGATATGAACATATAATTTATATTAGGTGTTGAAACAATTGAAATAAAATTATGGATTTATTTTGTTTTTTCTTCATGTAGAGTAAATAGTAGTGACTGAAACACATAAGTTGTTTAAACTTGATGCAAGTGTCAACTAACTTGGGGATGGTTTTCCTTTCCAATAGGGCTTAAACTGTGTGCATCCTTTTGTGGCTTTGCAGAATTGCATCAAAGCAAACCCTAATGCTTCTTCTAAGGACGTTTTGGAAGATGAAGAAGCAGAGAAGAAATAACAGAAACAACCACAACTAGTGATATAAATTTAATATAAAAATTTTGTGCAAATTGATACTGTATGAAATCACAGATTTTTCACTATGTAGTAATGACTAATGATGTCAATTAAAGACATCATGATTTTTCAATTGAATTTTTAAATTGAATTTAGAATAAATTCATCAAGACTTATTATAATTTTCATTTTTAAGATTGTTAAAATACTTAAAATTTAGACATATATGTGAATTAATAAGATATTAAAGCATAACTTCTTAATCATGTATTAGTGAATAAATTTAAAATTTAATTACAAGGATTAAAGCCTAACTTGCAACCATCTGTTTTATCTCTAACACTCTCATTTTTATTTTCATGTTTTATATTATTATTATTATTATATGTTTTATTTTTATTATTAAAGTTATAAACTTAATTTTTATAGAATTTAATATCTAAAATCTAAATTCCTATAAAAATATTAAACAAAATACTAAAATATATAATATTCATACCTTTATAATTTTTTAAAGTCATGTCTCATAAGTCATTTTACACATAAGCAGCTAATACTAAACAACTAATTTTACCAAATATCAAATAATAAACAATTAATATAATCAGCTGGTCAAATTAGCTGATATAATCAGCTATCATTTTACAGCTGATAGAATCACCAAACAGCTCATATAATCAGCTGATTGCCAAACAAGTTATGATGTTATCTAAAATAAGATAAGTTGATAGTAGGATAAGGTTATGTTATATAATTACAACCGAAAAAAGATGCAGAAGATGTGATATTATCAATGTGCCCAAGCTTCCAGAGCAAAAGGTAACGCTCGATAAGCTCAACATTGCCTGATAAAAAAACTCACTTGTATTGTAATAAGAGAGTTAAAAATAAAATAGAAGTTGAGAGTTATGAATTTAGGGTTTGCATACGGCAGTGGTGTTCATTCAGGTGATCAAACATAAATTACTCTTCTATAGGGAAAAAGGGATGGAATGATTTGTGATTTTAAATACTTTAAAGGAAACCTTGAATTGAAATAAACCTTTAAATCTTGAAGAGACAAATATTGCACCTAAAGGCGAAGATTAGGTGCCTTTGGGTTGAGAATGCTTGTTGGTACAAGGAACAGTACATGCATACAAGCTCGATCATCTTCTTTTCCTAATCTCTAATTATATATAGTGATATGTTCAATGCATCTACTATTACTAATATTCCCAGGCATCCACCAGTCCTTGCCCCCATCATTTATAAACGACATTTCTTGAGTTTAATTAATTGTTTATGAAAGAATTATTTGATTTGGACTTAAAAAATTCTCAGTAAATCAAGATGCCACGACTTCTTTAATATTTGAATCCCGATAAAAGCTGCTAGGGCTGATCAGATACTTGCAATATGTGACTAGTCGAGAGTAAAAATGTAATTACCATATTTAATATTAATTTATTCAATACACATCAAAGCATATAATTTATATATATTCAATAATTTTTATGCACACATAAAAAATAGCATATCATTATCATCAACACTCAGAAGAGTTTAATGATGTGACAAATGTATATTCCAAAAGATAACGATTTTGAAGATACTATACTACTAATCAACTGGTTGTTTGAAATCTTGTATTGGCTATAATCGAGATGTCCTTGAACACAAGAAATATCTGATACTGGCAACATTTTACCCATCCATCTCTTTCCAAAAGGATGACAAGAAAGATCAACCATCTGCTTTTGGGATAATGGGATTAGACGTTGTGCTTAGTCCTTATTAAATTCCCTAATAATTTCCTCCTTGCTATTGGACAACTGCGTGTGAGTTGATGGGATTAGAATTAGATGATAGGCAGCTTCGCTTGGAACTTGATGTTAACGGCCCAAGATCAGTACACCTCTATCAACCTATGCCCCACATTGAGCACCCCACGTTCCTTCCTCTTTCGACTAAGCAAACGGCCCTTTGCCACTTAAGAGAGAAGAGGTCTATTCAATTTGATGAAACTTAATGCATCCCACTTATTATTAGGCCCATTCACAATTAGAGGCAACATTAGCACATGCACTTGCCTCTTGTAGTCTTACTAAATCTTCAATGAGCTCTTATTAACTTTAATCATTCCACTAGGAAAATAAATTTCTCGGGTCCTTTTCGTTGTTCAGTAATGCTTACCTCATCTTCTTCCCCATTAACTCAATAGTTGTCACATAATAACTTACTAATCAATTTATGTACCATGGAAATTCCATTCCAGATGCTATCGAAAGCATATTTACTTTGAATAGTGGGTATATTCCCCTTAAACTTGGAGTAATGACATTTGATGATTACCTTTTGGCTGTAACTAGTGTGGGATGAGAGTCAACTGTCAACAAAAGTAACATCATTGATACAAATTTAGGAGATAATTAGGCATGTAATGAGCCATAGTCATATGTATATTTGTTCAGCATATATACTCCTAAGCTTTCAATCAATTTCAGTCTAATAAAATCAATATTTCTTTGGCACTTCACGTTAAGTTGCTCATACTTTCTCAAAATGACTGCAGTTTTGTCCTGATGTTAAATGAATTCGATTACTAGTTCAACGTATACTTGCAGCAAGTTTTATTTATTTATTTGTTAGATTTTAGCAGAGAGGGCACGCAATTATAGGAGTTGCCTTTAATAACTGTAGCTTTTAAAGCGTTGAACAAAGCAAACGCATGTGAGAAACGATTGATAACCCCACATTCGCTAAAATCCACAAGTATTCTTAAATGCCTTTCTACTTGTTTATCTCTTGCAGTGGTCCTTAGAACTACTTGGACTTCTGTTACGGACACGGTTCGCCTCCGTTCATAATTGATTTTGACTTGTTCCGACAAGCAACTTATTTTGTTCACACAACGGCGGCCCAATACAAATGGCCCACACTCCAAGCCGACCACGAAACTTTTGTTATTGTGTAAGCAATTTTTATAATTCGTCGAATTAATAATAAAAATATGGATAAATTCTTAATGTTTCTATTTTTCAATAAAATTTTTTGTGGTAATATATTTTATTTTATTGATATTAAATATTTACACATCAATTGTTAAAATTTAGTAAAGTATTTTATTTTTTATAATGTTGTGAATATTAAAATTTATTTGAATTTTTATGAAAAATTTTAGAGCAAATATGATTATGGTATTAAATCTTAAATGGTAAAATGAGTGGTGGTTCGGTTCAAACTTCAAATTGTAAATGGTCTTGGCGAGTTGGACTTCTTAAGGCATGGCTTAAACCCTATTATTATGGGTATAAACGTTATCGACAAAGGAAGCCATTGCGCTGAAACTGGTGGCCTAGTCGGTGAAAGGATCGTTTGGATCTATCTCAAAGTTTGAATGCACTTTAATAATTTTAAAAAAGTTTTAAAATTTTGTTGTTATTATAATATTCTATTATATTAAAAAAACAGCAATAATAAAATTATTATATTTTTGTTAATGTTTAATAACTTAAAATAATAACATAATATCATATTAGACAAATTTATCACATTGACATAATTTTAAACGTAATTTCTTAGTCAGGTCGGCTGTACTAGACCCAGGCCCATCTCCGCACGTCTACGGCCCACCAAGTGTTAGTCTCCCATGCAAACTTAAAGATCTACGTAAAGACCTAAACCTAGCGTCCATGTTATATATAAGGTACTATTATACCATGATACAAGTATTCAGCAGTCAAGGTCACACAGAATTATGGATCCATGCAATTGCGTTCAGCCCCAGCAGAATTTGACTGAACCAGTTGGCGCCCACCGTGGGGCCCGACATCAGGGCACCACGTCCAGAAACACACAGGTCAGTCAGGCGGCAGCAGCCAATCCTGATATAGCCGCCGTCACGGCTCTTGCGATGCAACGGATGGGTTTGCAGTTGCCCATCGCTCACCCGCCACCGCACCATGATCTATCGATTGACCAAATCCTGCAGTCTCAGTCGGAACCACAGCAGACTCCCGCTCGGTCTATTGGTGTGTCGACTGATAGCTACTCTGTTGAAACTCTAGAAAAAATCGTGGACGATCGAGTTAAGCACGGGAAAAACACCGATCGAGGTAATGCCGCTCAAGACAATAATGGTGGAAGCGGCCGACCTGGCAGTTGGCGAAGGCCTTGAAGGCACAATAATATTGATGGCGAAGGAAGGCAGAACAGAACTACAGCAATAATTACACTTAGTGCTTCATTTAAGCCCTGCCGCCTAGTCGATCGTTTTCGATCGGTCCAGCCACTAAGCCTGCCCGATCGACGTCATCATTACACCCGATCGACCTGCCGAACCGTTATAGCCAATCGATCTATTATGTCATTAACCCAGATCGGTCCGTCGAGTCATCGCGTCTGCTCGATCGGTTGCATCAAGACATAATCGATCGGTCGGGCCTAGCACGACCCATCATGAACACATGGAATAATACTTATGTACTCCTTCGACCCTTCCTTTGGCTCAGACTCGAGGAGTAGGGGGCTTATGGTTGGGTCGGTTGTGCTAGGCCCAGGCCCATTTCTATACACCCATGCCCACCAGGCGTTAGTCTCCCATGCAAACATAAAGATCTACGTAAAGACCTAAACCTAGCGTTCATGCCATATATAAGGTACTATTTTACCATGAAACAGGTATGAGATTACAACCTTAGCTGTTCTTCTCTGTTCTCAGCAGCCAAATACTCTACAAAAGACTAACTTGAGCGTCAGAGGGGCCTTCCGGGAACCAACCCCCGGCGTGCCTTTATTTGTTTTGCAGGTATTTAGCAACCGCGTTCACGCAGAATAATGGATCCATGCAATAAAGTTCAACCTCAACAAAATCTGACTGAACCAATAATAATAATAATAATAATAATAATAATAATAATAATAGTTGTTTCATATGCAATTTGTCACATAAAAAGAAAAGAGGAACAAGCATTTCATCGTGTTAGGCTCTTTAATTTAATTAAGTCAACTAAATCTACACGTACGGTGTTGATTTTGCATTAATTTGTGAAGGCATAGAATTTTTCTAACCTGCAGTTAATGCCAACAATACATCATGTATAGTATTGGAAAGTGAAAATGAAATTCGACATGCTTCCTATCAGCTTACTAGGAAGAATCCTAAAATATGACCGATGTGATGACGAAGCTTGTTTTCTGGTATATAAGCTTAATATGCTAAAAACTGTTGATTTCAACAAACCTTTCTCAATATAAGAAGTTGCATTACAATCACATTTGGTGTATATATATTGGAGTTGACCCATTGTATTCAAGGGCTTATGGTTAAATATATGTCAAAGACTCAGGCCTCAGACCACACGCTAATCTGGCTAAGATGCCCTAAATTTTAATAATATGTTACACATAAAGTAATTTGCGTTTTTGAAGAACGAGTTGGCAAACCTGAATGTGTTGTTTGACTTGACTTGTCAGGATTTGACATGAAGGTGATAAGAAAATCTTTGTGGTAAAACACCAAACATGACAAAGTCCAGGGAAACGAGCTTTAGGTACCGATACACATATTTAATTACAAAAGACAACCAAAATGAGCTTAATGACGACCTTCATTAACCACGTACCAGATGAATATGCATAACAGGAGTTCAGATAAACTTGTGATATTAAATAAAATGTCAACAATTTAATTCTTTTTTATAAAATAAAAATATAAAACAAAATTTTTATTGAATGGTCTATATAAAACTATTGAAAACTAATTGTATTGATATGAATATATGATAAGACTATATATTCATATATATATATACATTCTTCGAGCTTCGCGTCTCAGCAGAATTTCTATTAAGCATTATTGTTGTTGTTGTTATTGTTGAATATATGATAATTTTATTTTAGTTTAAAGTCTCAAACTATAATGCAAAATTGTAAATTGTTGAGACCTAAACTTAGCCCCTAATCCTAATCCTAAACGTTAAACTTTTAAATCTGAATCTTAAAATTCTAAATTCTAAATTTTAAACCTCTAAACTCTAACAATTATATAATGTTGATTATGGAAAAATAACTTCATATCTATTATAAATCAAGGCATTGACTAGCAATATAACAATACTCGTATTATACCGCGTGTTATTTAAATAATATTTTAAAAATTTAGAAGCTCGAACAATATCTTAAACTTTAACTTTTATCAAATACTTAAACTTACAATTTTTATTTTGGCATAATTATTACTTAATGGTTATAACTCATGCAGCATATATAAATTATCCGAAAATATTTGCAAATGAAACTACCAAACTGAGGTTGCTTAGTTTCTTATTCCCAATTACGCATATCCACAGTCCTTGATTTTCGAATTCATCCGTAACGCAAGCTCATGCTCTTATTCCCAATTTCTCTATCTTTTTTCCTGTTCCTGAATTTTCAATACCATTCTTCTTTCATTTATAAATCTTTAATTCCAAATTTTATTTATACATCCTTTTAAAAATCTCAATTTTAAATATGTTGAGTGTCAAACGGTTCTTTATTATTCGCTTGATTAACTTTGTGGGTTCAATAAGCCTTTGCTTCAAAAAGATAGCATACTCATCTTGTACGAGCTTTAGATCATTAGGGTATATTCCTGGATGTGTGACTTTTGTAAGATTGATACTTTCGTTCTTCTTAAAAGGGAAACTTATAAAGAAGTCAGCATTTTTCTATAGAGGATATGGATGAAAAAATTGTGAATGAGATTCATGATAATATTCTAACAATTTATCTTGAAGTGCAGTATATTGTGTACGAACTTGGGTTAGCTCGAACACAATTTTTATTTCAATGTATGGACTGAAAAATGATCGATATCTAAGATCTATGGGTAGAATCTACAAAGGTGAGGTTTTACTATATGTATCCATACTAATCAAAATATCTGGGTCAAGTAGATTGCTTCTAAAAACTTCAGTCCAAATTGTATACTGAAGATTACAAAATCACTGTTTTGACCATTTGTAGGCTTCCCTGTGATTCACGATCGATATTTGACAAAAATGATTTTTACGTTCAAAGTCACCAAGACAAAGCTCAATTTTTTTTTTCCTGACGTCAGAGAAATTTACATTGTTAGACTAAGGGCATCTCACAACATGACAAAGAAAATCTTTGTGGTAAAACGCCAAACATGACAAAGTCCAGGGAAACCAGCTTTAGGTACCGATACAGATATTTAATTGCAAAAGACAACCAAAATGAGCTCGATGACAACCGTTCATTAACCATTTACCAGATGAATATGCATAACAGGAGTTCAGATAATTTTGGGATATTAAATAAAATGTCAACAATTTAACTCTTTTTGAGTTCATAAAAATACAAAATTAAATTTTAATTGAATGATTTATATATAACTATTGAAAATCTAATTGTATTGATGTGAATATACGATAAGACTGTGTATTACTACACTTTTATAGACTTCTCGTCTTCTGTTAGGTGCTATTGTTGTTATTATTTTTGAATATATGATTATCTGAAATGACATAATTATGACTTGGTGGTTATAACTCATGCAGTATATATAAATTATCTAAAAATATTTGCAAATGAAAATTTTTTGAATCCACTGCAAGAAAAAGGAGGTGTACAGATGGAACATATTGACGGAAAGCTTACAAAAACCATTGGTAATTAAAATTAGCGACGGAATAAATCGACGGCCGAAGGCGTGATGAAATTGGCTATCGGTAAATTTATCGACGTTATACCAACAGTTAAGCTCATTTCGTCGGTATACAATAAACAGTTTCCGACGGTTAATAATAACCGTCGGAAAACATGACTAAGTTTACCGACACTTTTATGACTATTCATCGGTAAATATGATTCAATATACCGACGAAAATATGTTTTCCGTCGGTAAGACTCATAATTCATTACCAACGATGTCCCAGAAACCATCGGTAATGATGCTACCATTAATATATTGAATCTTCTTTTTTAAAACCCCGACATTAAATTTATTAACATCTACAAATTATCTGTGCATTATTTTGTTGATATGTTTATATAATTAATTTTTTAAAAGAAAATTTTCATTGATCATATAAAGTTAAAATTTTCTCCATTCATAATAAAAACATGAAATTGTACATAAATTCAAACCAACTGACTACACCTAGTAAAAAAAATTCCAATGACTACAATAATCCTATTATCCTGTAAGCGGGGATGGTTTGAGTCTCTACCTCTCCCCGTCAATTGAGCCATGTCATTTTGGGTTAGTTCAAACACATTCTTTATTTCAGTGTATGGACTGAAAAATAATTGATACCTGAGACCTGTGGGTAGAATTTGCAAAGATAAGGCTTTACTGTATGTATTTACATCAATCAGAATGTCTAGGCCAAGTAGATTGCTTTCAAAAACTTCAGTCCAGACTGTAGATTAAGGATTACAAAATCACTGTTTTGACCATGTGTAGGCCTCCCTGTGATTCACGTTCGATTTTTGACAAAAATCATTTTTACGTTCAAAGTCACCAAATATATGTAATCATATACATGACATTATTTCAGTTGTGGACATATGTATATAATTTAATTTGTTCAATTATAGTTGAATGTTTAAACGATACATCTAAGTAATCATATACAAGACATTATTTGAAAGTATAAAATATTTCTTTAACGTTATGCGAAGATATATATATTATTGATAATATCAACTTTTATATTGTTAATTATATGGTTGTTGGCAAAACCACGTCTTCAAGGTCTTGGAACAAGCAAAGACTAACTAGGATTAATTAAGTTTAATGTGGACAATCTTGGCGACCCATGACTTGTTCAGAATATTTCACAAGCAAAGCATTTAATTTGACACGAAGAATTGAGGCATCCAAAACTTTTTATATTAAAAGACAACTATAAATTTTTAATTTTTAATTTGTTCAAATATAGTTGAATGTTTAAACAATATATCTAAGTAATAATATACACATGACATTATAATTTCAAACTATAAAATATTTCTTTAACGTTTACAAACGAGCTGTCTATGACCTTAGCTTTCAAAGTTAATATTCCACATTTTGAATGGGCATCCCTTCATGCTGCATGTTTCGAATGTATAATATTGTAATATTGGTCGTCCCTGCCAAACGCGTATATAATTACTGGCTTGCAATTTGTATATATAATAACATTGCGTGCGAGAACTAGAATTGGACAAGCAGGCTAAGATATCCAATATTGTATCCTCTTCTGGATAAAAATTTAGAAGGGAAGCTTCATAAACTTGGTCGCAGTCAATAATGTTTGAATCATTAAGGCGATCTAAGAAACGTATTGTCGGCTAATGATATGCACAATCTTTGTAAGAGCAGCGACAGTTTGGTCTGCAACCTTCTTATAAAAATGAACAAATATGCAATGAGACTAAGTCACGCAAACTTATAATTTAACTTAACAAATAAAATATAATGCAATTCAATAACTCAAGCCTATAAATAGGATGCTATGTTTCAAAAGCCTCAACAACAACCACCAGCAAATAAAAAAACTAAAGAGATGAATTCTCC
>JANZLX010000180.1:51263-68683 GCA_025531955.1 Erythroxylum orinocense
AATTATATTGTTTTGATTTGTATAAGATTGAATAAAGATGAAAGAAAAGGAATGAATAATATGAGAAAGAAAAAAAATTATACCGGATCTCGGATTGGTTTACTCTTAGGGTTTCCAACGCGAGGATTTTCTAAAATATTCGTTTCCCGAATGTCGGAATTCAGTGTTTGTTCTTATGCAATTTGCTTTTGTTTTATGTAAATCCGTTTGTTTGCTTCCGCTTCTTTAGTTTTTCGATTCGATTCGTTTTGTTTCGATATTGTTCGCTTTTTTCTGTTTTTTTTCGGTTGGGGTCCGGTTCCGAGATCGGGTCCCAACGTAGTGGTATCAAAGCAAGCGGGTTGGATTCCGAAAATGGGATCCAACATTTATATTTTTTTGATACCAACTTATCTAAATTAATCTTAAAAGCAATTGTTTCCATAAGGAACCCTTAATAACTTCCTTACTTGCCACTTGTCACTTTAGATTGGTTACCCAAGTCCATTAGTTTAGAGAATCTCCTCTAACAAATCTCCTTCTAATTGCTCTCCATTGTATTCCTTCGTCTTTTATAGTAGATTTTCATTAGTGCAAAACCTAAATAGAGTCTTCAAATAATGTATCATCTTCCCCTATTCTTATAAGAGGAATGGTGTCTAGCAAATTCTTTCTCTATCTGAACACTCACACATAATCTTGTATACCTTACTCTCTTACTCAAAGTTATTGTTTAATCCATACAAATATGCTTTTATGTAATTAGCCAATAAACTCAAACCTTTTGCTGACTAATATTTAAGGGGGATATTATGAATAGTAATAAATGTCAGGATGGTTTCATGATTAGTGTCCAAACTAATCTCAGGTTTCAAGAATTTTAAGAATAAGGGAAAATATTGGACATGCCAAGGGCTAACACCCAAAACCTCCTTAACATTATTACTTGTGGCAACCTTCAATAGAATGAGTTTGTCTTTAGATAATAACAATTCCTTCAAGCCTTCTCCTTTCTGTCACTCCCTCACCTAATTATTGATTGTTGGGAAAAGAGGACAATTTCTCAAAAAAGAACCACAACAGAGTTGAATCCCAACTTTTTGCACCTTTCTTTAAAACATCCAGTTTAGGGGTAACAATGATGCAACCATTTGAAGCGAAAAAGGGCAATAATGTAGTGAAGCACCAGAGCATTCACATACCACTTGCTTCCACTTCAGACTAGGGTTAACTTTTATGAGAGGTGCAACTAGAGAGGACTTGGAACCATAAATAGCCCACTATTTCACACAAGGAGCTGGCAAAAGGATTGACGATGAAGGAGTGACACTAGTCAAGAGACCAAGAAGCACAAGAGGTAAAGTCATCTAACAAATTTTTCCCATCAAACGACGAACTGGACATTTTAAGCTAAGAAAGGTTAAAAGCTTATAGCAGCCAAAAGATTTAAAAATGCCATTCCAAAGAGATGGGCAAAAAAATTAGAAAGGAAAAGATAGGAAAGCCCTTAGGGACTCTGTACTTCCCAGAAATAATAGAACACCACCAGTAGGAGCTTGAACGCTAGAAAACAAAGAAAAGGAACAAAAAAAGCCCAAGAACGAACACAATAGAAGCCTTGAACAAGTTTACCTCTAGAGTTTTAAGTAATTACTCTAAATCTTTTGTTCAATATTATAATGTCTTATTGTGTCTAATAAATCACAACTATTTATTTATATGAGTCCTGCATAAGTCCTGCATGAGTCTTATAAAATAAATAACTGAAATTTTATGAAACAAAATAAAACAAAGTAATATTAGACAGAGAAGTTATCTCCTAAGTAAGTAGCAACTTGTAGATGAAAGCAATACAAATAGGAGAGCATCTCTTTCAGGGACCACGAATCTAGAGAGTTGTGTTAATAATTATATTAAAGTAAAAACTTATTTTACCCAAAAAAAAAAAAAAAAGTAAAAACTTATTGATTGAATTCTAAAAACAAATCTTTAACTCGTTAAATTACATATAAAAATTCCATAAAAGATTAACCGCTTTTTCAAGATGTAAAATTGTTTTTGCCAAATGTAATTTAAGTTTAATACTCGACTAATTGCTTTCCTTTTCATTAAAATGGAATGATTTGCAATCACTGTACCTGGAGTTCTTTTGGATAGACGTGGCATAACTTTAGCGGTTAGGCGAACAGCGCCGTATTTCACTTTTCATATGATCCTGGGCGAATTCATCTCGACTCTAATCCAACAATTCCGATTACGGAAACCATGACCTCAACTGCCGTTTCACCGAATATACCACCTTCTTTCATCCCCAAACTTGCACTCTGCAGATCTTCGACAGACCTGAAGCCAGTGCATGCCCAATTCATCAAGACCGGCCTAATCCACGACACTTTAGCCGCTGCCGAGCTGCTCAAATTCGTCTGCCTTTCTTCTCGGCCTGACCTCACATACGCAAACAACTTGTTCGAACAATTGCATGAACCAAATTGCTTCTCTTGGAACACCATCATAAGAGCGTTCGCTGAAACTCATGGTGCTGAGGATGATGACCCATCAACTGCTTTCTTATTGTTTTGCCAAATGTGTCATGATGGTTCGGTGTCACCCAATAGGTTCACTTTTCCTTCCGTGTTAAAAGCCTGTGCTAAAATGGGAGGGATTGAGGAAGGGAAGCAGGTTCATGGGTTTGTTGTAAAATTGGGATTGAATGGTGATGAGTTTGTTGCTAGCAGCCTTCTTAGGATGTACGTTATGTGTGGGGTCATGGAGGATGCACATATGCTGTTTCATAAACAAGTTTTTGAACTTGGCAATGACAGTAAATTGGCGTCGGATAAGAGGAAGCAAGATGGCAATGTTGTTCTATGGAATGTGATGGTTGATGGGTATGCGAGGCTTGGGGAACTTGGAGTTTCTAGGAAGTTGTTTGGCGATATGCCTCAAAGGAGTGTTGTTTCGTGGAATGTGATGATATCTGGTTATGCACAAAATGGGCATTTTAAGGAGGCTATAGAGATGTTTCGGGAAATGCAGATGGGAGAAATTTGTCCAAATTATGTAACTTTGGTTAGCGTTCTCCCTGCAATTTCCCAGTTTGGGGTACTTGAGTTAGGTAAATGGGTGCATTTGTATGCAGAAAGAAATGGAATTGTGATAGACAGTGTGCTGGGCTCTGCTCTGATTGATATGTATTCCAAGTGTGGAAGTATTGAGAAGGCAGTTCAGGTATTTGAGAGTATACTTGATAAGAAGAATACTGTTAGTTGGAGTGCTTTAATTGGTGGCCTTGCAATGCATGGGCAGGCAAAGGATGCTCTTGATTACTTCTGGAGGATGCAACATGCCGGTGTGGCACCCAGTGATGTTGTATATATTGGCTTACTGAATGCTTGTAGCCATGCTGGTTTAGTTGAAGATGGTCGATTAGTTTTCAACCATATGGTTAACGTTGTAGGTTTGGAACCAAGAATTGAACATTATGGCTGCCTGGTTGATCTGTTAGGTCGTGCTGGACTTTTAGAAGAGGCTGAACAGGTTATACTAAGCATGCCAGTTAAACCAGACGATGTGATATGGAAGGCCTTGCTTGGTGCTTGCAAAATGCATGGGAACTTAGAGATGGGAGAACGGATAGCAAAGATTTTGATGGCTTCATTTCCAAATGATAGTGGATCTTATGTGGCTCTATCCAACATCTTTGCCTCCAGAGGAAATTGGGAAGGAGTTGCGGAGATGAGGCTAAAGATGAAGGAAATGGATATAAGAAAAGACCCTGGATGTAGTTGGATTGAACTTGATGGGGTAATTCATGAATTCCTGGTGGAAGATGATTTCCATCCTAGGGGTAAAGAAGTCCATTTAATGTTGGCGGAAATTTCATACAAATTGAGGAATGCGGGCTATCGACCAAACACTACGCAAGTGCTGCTCAACATGGATGAAGAAGATAAAGAAAGTGCTTTGCAATATCACAGTGAGAAGATTGCAGTGGCTTTCGGTTTAATCAGTACAGCTCCTAGAACACCACTTCGAGTTGTTAAGAACCTACGCATTTGTGAAGACTGCCATTCTTCTATGAAACTAATATCTAAGTTGTACAACCGTAAGATAATTGTAAGAGACCGCAAACGCTTCCATCACTTCGTCAACGGGTGGTGCTCCTGTAAGGATTATTGGTAAATAATTTGGACCATCTCTTCATACTTAATTTACAAACACATTGACAATGTCTTGGTGAACTTTGAGGTTAGCTGTCTAAAGGGAAGATCGCGTCTAATGAAATCAACGAAGGCTTCTTGACAATCAGGACGAAAACTAATGTAAGCAACTAATTTCACTGGTCTAAGGCCGCATGTTGTTTGGACCTTGATTAGCCTAGACTTTAAAGCAACAGTGTCGTTGTACAAGCATCGACGTCTATAGAAAACGATGTTAGCATAACGGGACTGTATCGGCCGTTGGATATTTAGTGCTCCAACTCTGAAATTAACAAATAATAAACTGACCAATTTTTAGAGTTTATTTTTGGTTGAATAAAAAACCAAAAAAATAGTATATGAAATCAGGGTTTAAAGCAAGTCAAGCCAATCCTTTTTCTGCCTATAACACACACACACATGCGTGCACAAATACAAGCCATCAAATATATATTGAGTGTTCATCTATTTCTTATCCCTTACGAATGCACAAAATATGTTTGTGAAAATTTCTCAAAGGCATTATTATCACATTGATTGATAACCAATCCAAATAGTCATGGAAATGTATACAACTTGTTTCACATAAATTCATTAAGAACTTGGCTGTAGAACCTAGTTGCAACATAATGGAATTGAAGGTACTTATTTAGCTCAACTTAACCTTTCTAACTAGTGGTATCAAAGAAAACAATAAGGAAATGTTAGTGATCAATGGTGGGGGAAAACAAATAAAGACAAGGAAAAACTCTTGGATGGTAATGCAAATCAAATGGGAAGATTGTTGGAGAGCGATCTGTTGGATAGAATGAGAAAGGTAAGCATACCCAATCCTCTCAAAATTCTATTTAATATAATGTTACTTAATTTATATACAATGAATTGGACTATGTAGGGAATTATCCATAAAAGAATAAGGAGGACAATATTGAATTAGAGATTTTTCAATATATTTGTAGTGGAAAAAACACCCAAAAGTGAAACTTCTAGGACTTTTGATGAATAAAACAGATTGATACACATCAAAGTGGGATATAACAGGGGAAAAGTTCAAAAAATAACACTTCCTTTAATACTGAGGGGCTTCAGATGTACTTATAGTTCCATTTTGTAGATGCTCTTACTGTCCAGTGGGTTAGCAGGGCCTATCTCAAAAATTATTCGAAGTAATGATATGCATTTACTTGATCTTTGGTATGCATTTACTTGATATTTGTAAGAAAAAGGGGAATTACTTAGCCAACTTTGGAAGTAATTTGCCAATGTTAAAAACAGTGGGCCTATTCGACAAACTTACTAGCGATTTAATTGAGTATGCATGATTGAGTTACTATTTTATTGTCTTGTTCTTTTTTAAATGGCTTCTGCAATTTTGGATGTAATAATTTGACTAA
Source organism: Erythroxylum orinocense (assembly GCA_025531955.1). Taxonomy (NCBI): domain Eukaryota; kingdom Viridiplantae; phylum Streptophyta; class Magnoliopsida; order Malpighiales; family Erythroxylaceae; genus Erythroxylum; species Erythroxylum orinocense. The sequence goes on from JANZLX010000180.1 coordinate 56,836, forward strand.
CTTTTGCATTATTCTGATATTAAACGAAGAATCAAAAGAAGAAGTTTAATATTAGAACAAAAAATTATAAACGCTTAAGTTATGAATTAAAAATATATTAACTTAAGTGGATAATTATTTGTTAGATTTAAATAATGTTTTTGGATAATTGACTTATTGAATACAAAAGTTAGATCTAATTTGTTATTTGACCTGATTTTAAAACCTATTCGTTAACTTTAGCAACAATTATTCAATCAATTTGTTTAATCATGCATAGAAAATTAAATTAGTGAAGTTAATTTTTCAAGAGCTCACTACATTGATTGATCAAACCATTTTTTGCTTCCAATAAAATTAGTTTACTTTTTAGTTTATTTGTCTTATTTTCTTTAAGTCTTTTTCTCAATAAATTGATTAGAGTGTTTAGGATTGCATTTGCTTTTATTCAAAGTTAATTTGAGTGAACCAATTTCATCTTTTTAATATTCAACTAGAATTACCTCGTATACTTGCGAGTGGGATATCCCAGATTTTTAGAATTTATTTTGGCACAACAAATACATATATACATCTTATATAATATAACTCATTTATATGATTACATAATTCAATTTCATCTGACACAATTCATCAATAAGTTACAAAACCAGCAATCAAAACATTCAACATACATCATTACATAATACAAGTATACTTTATATAATTACATCATTCAACCATAAACTAAAGACATACCCTCACATGTATAACATATTCAACTTCAATCATAACTCACAATTATAAGTTTACAATTTACTTAATGTAATCTCATAATTCACAGTCTCATTTGTAATGCTTATAATTAGTTTGTTTTCTTAACTAATTTTAATGAACATTGATTCTAAAATCCTAATTCTTAACTTTAGTTTAACAATATTTCAGTTGTCAATTTTAATCTACATCCTTAATTTTTTACTCAATGCAAACTTTCTTTATAAATTAACAATACCTAAATTATATTAAAATTGAACGAACCTATACAAACAATCCAAAGTTTCAAATCCAAATTTTTGAATGCATTAATTTTTTTCATAAATTCACAATGCATTGAAATTGAACAAACTCACAAAAAATAATTCCAACTTTCAAACCCAAATATTCCAACTCACATAAATAATTCCAACAATTTCAACATCACATATCACACATGCACAAACAAATATAATGCAATAGCAATTTAGAGCAAAAAAGCCACACCGAAAAACAAAAGAGAATACGATTAAAAGTCAGGTCGGTTAAGTTCGGTGCAGGTTAGCTGAATCTGAAAAGTTGAAATTCCAAATCTGCACTTCACACTCTCGAAACGCATTGAGCAGTAGATGGTTGGAGCTTGGAAGAAATGGAAAGCGATTGGGCAGGGCTGGCCGGTGGTATGCTATGCGCGAGAACCAAGGAAGAGCCGAAGGGACGACGTGACCCATGACCGTAAGTAAGAGATGATGGTGGGCCAATGGGGGACTATCGAGTGCGTGGTGTGGAGTCACCGAGGAGGAGAGTGCGCGAGGGAGATAAAAAATGGGAGAAAGTCAGAAACAATATCTACTAGAAAGTTGCGGGATTTTTAGCAAAATAGTCCTTTAATTTTTTGAAGTTTACATACTAGTCGATATTCGAAACTCTTAAGTCTTACCCTTGACCACAACATTCAAGCGACTTAAACATAAAAACAGCTTTGTTTAAAAGCACACATTCCAATAGATGGCAGGCATGGTACTCGTCATGCATGCAAATGCCATAAGAACAAATTGAAAATCCGACAAATTCCAACTTTCACACTCTGAAGACCAGTGTCGCTAATGGAAAAAATCAACATTAGGTACAGATTCTAGCAGAGAACAGCTAGACATCAGAAGGCATGAATCAAGCATTAAATTGGGGAGATTGCTCGTATGTTACATAGGATATACAGCGGGTGTAATAAATGGAGATAATTACAAATTGGGGAAGAAGCGCTCTGATTATCCGGGGAAGATCTTGGTTAGTAACACCAGTCAGGAAACCTTTTGTACTTAGAAACAGAGATTAGATAGCACAAGAACAAATTGAGATCAAAAGGAGATTTACGAGCAACCAAAACACCGCCTAAAAGACAAAAGGCTGGACTGTTCCGGGGCTGGCTCCCGCTGGGGCTTTTTTGGAGGGAGGTGCTTAAGAAATGCTTTAACTGCTCCAGTTACGCCATCCTCATTCTCCATGGCCTTGGCCAGCTCCACAGCACGCTCTTTTACCTGGCACAGCAAATTTGTTAGGCAATGTCCTGTTGGCTAATTGCACTAAAGATTAAGAAGTCTCTCTCTGTTCCACAGAATAATAGATCATATTAACACAACTCCCATTTCTTTATCAGAAGCAAAATTTGAAATTTTAGCAGAGCTCATAAGCAAGTGCCAAGTTCGATTGCTTAACATACTATGTTAAAAAATGTAGTAGTTGAGAATAAAGGCATCATCTTGGGCAGCCACTTCATGCAAGACTATTATTTCTTTTCTTCTTTGAATTGCATGCCATGCTAAGGAAAAAAGACAAGATTCCAGTATCATGAAAATAGAGAATCCTTCGTAGCTTGCGTTCTCAAAGATTAGAACATAACTCTTCAAGGGAATCAGATATATCATGGCGAATTCAAATTCATTCTCTTTTCTAATTGAAGAGTTTCCATGTAAAGAAGGGTAAATTTGGCTATTCTTTCTTGTACCACCTATGCATATATCAACTCATCAATATATCCAGCCTTTGGAAAGTTACCTCCGGATCAAGCATGAAATTTATTGCACCAACCAACTTGGAAAGTGAGAACTCATCAACTGGTATAGGTGGAGGACCCACTCCCCTGGCATGCACTCGGTCACCCCAGAAAGGTTGGTCACCAAAGAAAGGTACAATCGTTGTCGGGCACTAGAATGCAAACAGATTATGAATTATAATAAGGCAAGAGCCTATACAAAGTTCTAAAACTTATAAAATAGTATGGTGTAGCCATTACTGCAGCTTTAAGACCAGCAGCTGTTGTTCCAGCACCTCCATGATGAACCTGAAAGTTAAGTGGACAATTACTAGAATTGCAATCACCATTTAAATTGATAAGCAAAATGGTGAAAGAAGTATGTACTTCAATCGGATACACCAACAACTATTCCAGAGAAATAAAAGCATGCCATCTGTATAATAACAACATAATTCAAGCCATCATAACATTCAGGACACAAGTTATTCCATGTAATAAGATTTAAACCAAGAAGATTACAAGTTAACCAATGTCAGTTCAGCTCATAGGCTAGAATGATCGACCTAACATCATCTTTTTTAATCCACCGTCCAGATGCATTGATTTTAAAGTCAAACAATCTATTTAGAAATGATTTCAAGACTTCTACAAATTTCAAGATCATTAAAACTTACCACTGCTTTGCATCTTAAGAATAACCAATCATGAGGGCAATTATCCAATAGGTATATGGAGTCCTTTGGTTCCGACACTGGGAATCCATATAAAACATCAGGTACACATATTATAAAAAGATAATGCTATAAAATAGAAATACAATACGAGAAGAAAAGAACTTACAGTCACCCAAGCCACCCCAGCCTTTGTTAATGATGCCCCGCTGTCCAGTTTGTTCCAATGCATCCACAATTATTTGTGTCATTTTTTCTGGTTCTTGAACAGGCTGAAATGGAAAAGAAACCGGCAAAACAAAGAAATAAAATGAAAATGTTAATTAAATTGCAAACATCCATATGTTATCACCCCCAAAAAGTCACTTCAGCAATCACTTATAACATATTAAGAAAGGACAGCAGCGTGATTAAACAGATGCTGATAAATAATATAAATCCAATGCATATCAAGATAACAAGATAAATGTCTTGTATGGCACGTACATTTAAATGTCATTTAAAACAAACCAAATGCCAGCATTAAAAATATTTCCAGATCAATGCTTTTCACAATTCAGCTGCATGCCAAGTCAAGATCAAAGTACAGTTCACGACAGGATGAGATAAAATTGATTGGAGCCTGCAAACAGTGGGATAGTCCCAGTGTTCAAGAATTTTATGATCGTCACTGGAAGAAGAAAAAAAAATTCAAGACTAGAAAACAAAGACTTTGGAATTAAGATGCAATAAATGATAACAACATCCATCATTCAGGAAAAGAGAAGAAGAGAAGGACAAAAGTTGCAAAAGCAAACTCACAAGGCTTCCAAATCCAATATAAATAGGTTTAGGACCAGCATGAAGCCATTTCACTAGTGATTCAGGAGGTTCATAATTTGAAGCTAGATCAAGAAAGCAAAATCCTACCACATCAACTTTGGGTCCCCAATCTGAAAATAAAATAAAACAAGTTCAGAAATCAATATCTCTGTATTAAGATGCATGCCTTTTCATATCATAACAATGATGCATGTAAAAGCTGCTTTTGGATAACATAATGTAGCCATAAATAAACTTAACCGTTGGTGAAGTTAATCCAAAAATAAACTTAACCGTTGGTGAAGTTAACTTATAATAGACACTTAGGTAACTGATTGAGTTTGGTAGATAAACTAAATGAGAAAAGGAGGAGGCCTGTTATAAGAAAAACCATGTCGTCACCCGACAACCGTTTGCAAATATTCGAGCGCTGAATTTGTTATGGGAAAGATAGAGAAATGATTACAGAGAGAGAAACATCAAAAGAGGAAATACATTGTTCATCATTTCAGACAAAACGTACAATCTACTGAAACCTACGAGATATATTGTCTGTTAAAGTTATCCCCTATACCCGCATACATGGAATCTTCCCTACTCTTATTGCTAAACGCTGCGTAACGCCTTGCGACTCCAGTATTGCGTCGTTCCACGTTCAGGGTCCTTCGTCCTCCGAATTAGCTATAACAAGGCCCTTGTATAGTAAAGGAACTCCTTACTGATCTTGTAATCCAGAATAGATGAGAGTACACTCAGAAAACTTGATCAGAGCTCCCAATCTGAACTAACAAAAAATTATTCAATTCAAGAACCATTCGACTGGTTTGAACATGCAAGTAAACGATTTTTTTTTTAATTTAAGTTAATTCTTTTGATTTTAAAATTATTGCATCTCAGTTATACTCTAACCCTCATAACCTAGTTCAGGATTTCAAGACATTGGTAAGAAGTACCCAATTCAAGATTATGAATTCATGTTGAACGTGAACACGATTTAGATTTAAAAGCACCAAATTGTTGGTCTTGAAGAATATTAATGTTAGTTGACCTAGCTAATAAGCGCACATCGTTGATTATAAAGGTTAATTATACAAAAAAATTTTACCTAGCTAATAAGCACAAGTGGTTGATTATAAAGGTTAATTATACAGAAGAATTTTACAATTATAATCTGAACTTTAAAAAAGTAACGAAATACTCAAACTTTTTTTCTACAAAAATAGCCTGACATACCACGTTAGCTGTAATAAGTTACACATGGAATGTCAAATGTAAGTAAAATTCTATTATAATTAAATTAAATTAAATAATATTAAAGAAAACCACACAAAAAAAACACCCTAACCTAACTAAAGTTTCCTTTCCTCATCTTTGTCCCGTTTGCTCCAGAAAGTGGCTTCATCAAAATTCTAATCCATAGCCATTAAACCTAGTGGCCTAGATCTTTCTTGGAATATTTGGATTCCCAGACATGGCTATGTATCTTGCTACAATTGCATACTTAATATTTCATGCAGTAGGGAGAGTACAACCCTTGTGCCGATGGCAACTGAAAGTCGTCGGGCGAACGAGTCGAGAGATGCACAATTGGAATGTCTTCCCAGACTAGACATAGCGTCCACGCAGTTGCCCCATAGAATAGGGACTGACTAAGATTTGAGTAAAATCTTAGGAACCAATAGACATACCATAGACCATAGAGGGATAATTTGATGAAGACACTTGCTAGATAATGAGTGCAAGCAGATAGGATAAAGATGGAGAAAAGGAACTTGGGTTAGAATAGTTTTTTTGGTTTTAACATAATCTGATGTGGAATTTGAGTTATACCTGGCTTCCCATGTACATCTTATTATAGTTGATGCAGCTTACCACATCAACAGTATTAGATTATTCTTGCAAGATATTTTATTGCATCTTTTTAAAGTTCAGGTAATAATTACAAAATTTAGTCAAGTTTAAATTTTTTTGATAATTAACCCATTATTATAAGTTGTCAAATAAGAGGAAAATTGTTAGCTTTAATTCAGATTAATTAGGGCCTGTTTGGTTTGTTTTTTTTGTTGTTGTTTTCATAAAAAGTTTTTTCTTTGTTTTTTTGTTGTTGTTTTCATAAAAAAGAAACAGATGATTCAAGCATGTTTGGTTGAAACTTGTTTCCATTTTTTGTTTTTAAAAATAAGAAAATGCCAACAAGTTTACAAAAACATAAAAATCACGTTTTCATGTGTTTTAAAAACAGGTTTTTTTGTTCAAAAAAACATCATATTTGGTTTCTCTGCATTGACTTTCGCGTTTTTGATGTCTCTTGCATCTTCTATGTTGCAATTTCTCTAGGTATACCCTTTTCCTGTTTGTTTTCATATTTGTTGCTTCATTTGTTTTTCGGTTCTTGTTCTTACTTGCCTTCAAAGCTTTCTTTGCAACTAGAATTCAACGAAAAAAACCTACAATCAACGAAAAAACCTACCACCTTCACTGCCTTCTCTTCCAATCATCTTCATCTCCTCAAACAATCATTTAACCGAATCCTTCAAAGAACTATAGCATAATTGAAAATAAATATATTGTTACCATAGCACAATTGAAACTAAATTCTTAATTCATCAACTTCTCTGTTTTTGTTGTTTTCTTTCACTTCTCTTGTTTGCGGCGTGTTAGACTTCCAGTGTTGTTCATGGGGCTATTTAAGTGGCATAAATGTAAAGAAATGCCTCCACCCTCATCATCCTCAATGCTATAGGCCTCATGTTGTTTCATTACAAATTCCTTCCTCTCCCTGCTGTCAGTGGAGTCCAACTCTCATAAGGCCCCTCTTTTGCTTTCTCCGCCATCAATTCGCTATAACCTCTGTCACTTCCAACTCCACTTCTCCTCGTCCTTGGCTCAGTTTTGATGGTTTGACACTTGCAAGCTTGTGTCCTTTGTTCCTAATTCTCACAATTGGTTCTGGTAGTGGTGGTCATAGATGCTCGTTTTAGAAGTTTATGGAATGAAAACTCTATTGTTAAGATTACCAACTTTTAAGTAGTGCAACTATACCCCTATTTAGTGAAAACTCTATTGTTAAGCCATTAACTGCTAGCCTCGACATATATTCGGGTCAAGCTATAAGTGTCTTTTTTGTCAATTGTGCAATCAAGCCTTCTTTAGTTGCCACTACCTACACACACCAAAGCCAACTGCTGCTTCTCCAATTATGGAAACCAATCATCGACATCCCACATGGAAATAGTGCTCATCACTTCTAGTTCACAGGTCAATCCAACTTACGTGACACCCTCATCTTATGGAGTTGTTTCTTCCTTCTCTCATCAGTCACTCACTATCGACGAAATCTCTAGAAACCTTTATGGTTCTTGAATCTGACGACGTGTAATGAATTCAACTGCCCATAATATTTCTTGAGCGATGAGTTCTTTGCGGGAAGGTTAGGAATCTAGTTGTTTAGGACAAATATAGCTTTTACTGTTCAAGTAACTTAGTGGTATACCCACTTTCCAACAGTATTGTATATAGTATTGATTGATTATGTCCATTCACCTAAAACTTTGGGCTTCTTTAGAGTAAACTCGTCGAGAGATCTTAGCCAATACTTGTGTGTGTACTGTGGATTAATAAACATTTGAAGATGAGAAAACACTATGGACCCTTTAACTTGGTCCATTGGAGTAACTACTGCATCAATGGTTTGTATTGTAAAAAACCATGTGCTTGCATGAGCATGGCATGCATCGTGCATATATTATGGCCTTGCTTAAATTTACACTTTTATTTGTATGATATAGAATCAAATGTTTAAAAGAAAGCTCATGTACCATAGATGAATACTAAATATTGTTGATATTTTTATAGAGATTGATTTTCATTCAATTCTCAATTAAACTCTTCTATCATCTCCATGCATACCTTTAATATGGTTGTCTCATGTTTATTTTCCAAATCTGGTTGGAAGAATATTAAGGCAAGTCTTCAAAAAAAATTCAATAAGTATGATAGTGTTCAATTGAAGAAAAAGTATAATGGATTAAGAGCTAAATTGAAGAATTTCAATCACATACTCAAAGAAACAGGAATCGATCACAACTCTTTTACTGGTGAAGTTAAGCCTACAAATAAACATTGGTAAAACCTATTTAAGGTAAAACATGTCTTTGTTTTACTAATATATCTTATTATATAATATTTGTTCCCATAATTCTTTTTCATCATTATAGGAGCATAAATAGCTCACAAATTCAAGAAAAAAGGATATAAGGAAAGGTTGCCATGGTTAATTAAAAGGCAAGCAGACTCTTATCAAGAAAAACACAACCACCAGATTAAAAGCAGAACAATAGCTGTATGATACCCTATTGAGGATAAGTCTCTTCCTTGTGCTGGCGTAGGTTCTCTAGAAGAAGGGAAGAACACGGCCAAGGAAAAAGAGGTGGCTTTCACCGTGTCTCAACCTCCGACTAAATCTTACGCATATTCTGTAATTGTTTTCCCTCGTTTTGTTTTTCTAGCTTTAACCTTTATTTTATACACTCGGCAGCATCCTTAGCCTTGGAATAAGTTTGTCAAATAGCCTCACAAATGGCGTGAGCTGTTGGGAAAAATATGAAGGTATCAATAATTTTGGGTGTCAATGAACTCCATCGTCAAGACATTATGAGAGAATCCTCCTAATCCCACACATCAAAACTTATTTCTCCTTGCTTAGGACTACTTCCCAATAGGTGATTTATTTTTCCTTTTCCACTTAAGGATTGTTTTGACAAGTAGGACCATTTCAAATAGCTTTTTCTGTCCAAACAATATACTTTTGGTTGAACCTCTTCTATTTGAGGATTTGAGATTGGGGTTTTATGACCTTGAACCTGGCTTATATGGTTAAAATTATAGGAAAATAAAACAAAGGATGAAAAGATGCAACAATAAAGTCTGCAAAATAATATTAAATTGCAGCAATGAAGGTTGCACAATTTGAAATTGCAGCAGTGAAGGCTGCACGATCTGCAGTTGAGCAATGAAGGCTGAAAAAAATTGCAACAAAGGCATCTCAAAAGGTTGAAAACGCTAATGCTCTGATACCATATTACAAATTAGGGTTTAGGAGATTCTTCTCAAAGTACAAAATACATGTTTATATAAACATTTTCCTAAAAACGAAAAGATTCTGCTTTTCTAAATTATCTCCTAAATTATAGACAATAAATTAAAATATATAAATTAGAGACTTCCTAAAATAGTCCCTAAATTATAGACCATTAATCTTTCCATAGTACCTTCAATCGGCTTTGTTGGTTTTGACTGTGTATTTGGCATCCTCCTAGCTCAACGATTCAAGATTTAGGTTGGCATTCCCTATATGTCACCACAGCTGCACTTTTGTTCTATTTGATTGTCCTTTAGTTTGGCAAAATTCATTTTGATTGATTGTTTATAGCCTGCCACAACTCAACCAATGCTTAAATTAACTTCTACTCTGGCCATACCTTGGACCATGTTGAGTTCATCTTAACATTTATAGTCAAACTTACCATGATGTTGGGTCTTCTCAAAGGAAATCTAACATGAAATGAACTTATGGATGAAATAAAACTATGAGATCTACCTAAAACCTTTCCTAAATTTCCTTATGCATGCTCATTGCCTTGAATGGTAGTCTATTGCCTCAAACAATTTCTAATCTAATTCTTGGATTATTGATTCTAGTGCAACATACCACATTCCATATAGACCTGTGCAATTTGTTTCTTATAAACCAAGTTCTGATTATTACAGCTAGATCAACCATTGCTATTGTTGGCCAAGAGAGCAATAGCCTCTCATCTTCTCTTATTTTAAAAAATGCCTATATGTTCCTACCATAACCATGAATCTAATTTCACTTCTTAACTTACAAAAGATCCTAATTCTTTAATCACGTTCATTGACATGCATTTCAAAATCGAACTTTAGGAAGATTATAAATGTAAGGATTCAAAATCGGTTGTATCTTCTTGATACCATGGAATCATCCACAAAAGCAACAACCACCTTTTACTATCTCAAAGTACGTCCCCAACCAATAACTTTGAGATTTGTCTTCGACAACAGCGTCTAGGACATCCTTCTCTTTATAACCTTGAATATATGTTTCCCTTCCTATTTCATGGTACTCACCTAATGACTTTCATTGTGAAGTATGTCATCTTGCTAAACACATTCCCTTTCCATAATTCTTCAATAAGAAGACGAGAACCTTATGATTTAGTTCACTCTAACGTCAAGGGTTTATCTAAGATTTGAGGTTCAAATGCAACAAAATGGTCTATAACCCTTATTGATAATTACACTCAAGTTGGATACAAAGGTGGGATATAAACAACGCCAAGGGCACCATACCTATCTACTCAAAGGTAAGCTCGTTTCCTTATTGGTATACGTGGATGATAATAATATTATAGCAGTTAAATAAGGGAGCTTGGAAGTTGAGTTGACTAGGGAGCTCAAGATCATTAACCTGGGTAAGCTTAAATACTTTCTAGGTCAACATACCACATTCCATATTGACATAGAATGTGTAGGTTCCTTAAAAGATGGAAGGTTTATGATTGAATATTATGTGCTCCTAGGAGGAGATCTCATTTTCTGAAGGAAAAAAAAAAACAACCTTGATGTCCATTGCCAAATCAAAGCTCAAAGCAATAACTATGCAATTTGGAAATTATTGTGGTCGAAAAGTATTCTCAAATATTGGAAGATAAATGGAGAAAAGCATGTGAGATTGTGATATGTAGAGAATCCCATAATAATAGATAGTCCCTTAATTAAGGGATTATCCTTATAGAGTATCCTTAGCTGTAATATCTAGCTATATTAGGAACATTTCCAAATAAGGAGTCTTCTTAATTAGGAAGACTCCCATAACTATGTACCCTAGCTCTATATAAGAATAGTAGTATCTGTACATCTATTTTTATCATCTGAATAAAAGTCAGAAGCCTTTACGTGGTATCAGAGCCTCACACTCTTTCATGAATTACAAGGCTGCGATGGTGGAATCTCAATCTTCATCCCTCGAGACCACCAGTAGTTGTGGATCAGGAAACCAACCTGATTCAGTTAACATACAACCAAAAAATTCCCTACATATTTCAATCCAAAAGCTGAATGGAAGAAACTACCTAGAATGGTCCCAACCAGCCCGTCTAGTAATCACTAGAAAAGAAAAAATAGGGTACATAACAGGAGCAGTCCAAACTCCAAGACCAAAAGACCCCAATTTTGACTAGAGGAGCTTGGAGAATGCCACGGTTATAGCCTGGCTTATCAACTCCATGGAACCAAGGGTTGGAAGACCTTTTATTTTTCTCCAAACAGCCAAAGATGTATGGGAAGCAGTCAAAGAAACATATTCAAACCTGAAAAACTATGCTCAATTGTTTGAATTCAACTAAAAAATGTGGAAACTGCAGCAAGGTGAGCAAGATGTGACTGCATATTATAATAAGATGACTATAATATGGCAGGAGTTGGATCTATTTGAGGAAACAAAGTGGAAAGATCCAAAAGACGCAGCCCAATATAGAGAGAAAGTTGACAGGGGAAGAGTGTTTGTTTTTCTGCCTGGTTTGATGGAAGAATTGGATGAAGTTAGGGG
>JANZLX010000181.1:6573-32404 GCA_025531955.1 Erythroxylum orinocense
TCCATTTATCAATCAAATTTTCTATACCATTTCTACATCATTTTGACAATCCTTAAATCACTAAATCATCACTATAATATCTTATGATCATCAATCATCATGTATGAAAAAGTAAAACAATAATTTGGTCATTCTATCCACCACATGTCATCCTATATATAAATACCACTTTGAGATCAATTAACCCATCATCATACACATTTTATTCAACAAATCATCAAGAACAATATGCTACTTACTTAAGTTGGCTTCAAGATCTTTAAACACCATTAAACCCTAACTCTTTCCTCTTCAAGATCATTAACTTCCATGGAGGAATAGGTTGGGTCTTTGAGTGGCAAGGTGAAAGAGACAAAGAAGATGAAGTAGCAAGTGAAAAGTGAGAGTAAGATTTGTTACTAAAGGAAGTGGGAGAGAGAGATGTCGTGGGGATGAAGAAGAAAAGAAGCAGATGAAGAACAAAGCTAGAAATTAAACCAAATAAGTGAGAGTATCAATTTAGACAAGTGAAAGACCAAATAAGGTGGTCTTTCACTTAATAAAACGTGAGTGGTGTGGCAAGTGACCTCCCATAAAGTTCCTTCTAGAACTTTTAATAACCAAACCATTTTGTCTCCAATTTCCACTCTAATTGTCTCCCAATTTTCAATGATACAAGTCACTAAATCCCAATGTCATATAAAACAATTTCCATTACCATTTGACTCTGAATTCTACTACTATTCCCCGATTGTTCTGTCACTTGGCAATTTTTTCAGGTCCAAAATACCCTAAATTTTTAGAAAAATTCCCAAAGTCCTCCAAAAATTATAATTCATTAATAAAACATTCCCCCTCGAATTTTAAGGCACAAAACGATAATTCACATAATATCCACATTAAAACAATTATTTATACCCAAAAAATGTCAATTGAGTGCATGATCAATGATTTTAATGTGTGTAATACTCCAATTCACATGTGTGTATGCCGAAATGATGCATGAGTATAAATCACAAATTTTCTTACTCTCCTTTTAATCTCAAATGTACCCAATTTTAGGGTTCAAACCCGTAGTATGGGGACGGGATGTTACAAACCAGACCTGATATAATGTTTGCTGTGAGTTTTTTTTCAAGATTCATGCATTCACCAAGGGAGAATCATTTCATAGCTGCAAAACGTGTTATTGGGTACATCAAAGGTACCACTGGTTTAGGTGCTTTATTTCCAAAATCACCTGACAAGGCTTTGAATTTCATTGGCTATATTAACAGTGATTGGGGAGGCTGTGTTGATGACTCTAGAAGCACTTCAGGGTACTTATTCTATCTAGGTTCTGGTTTTTTCACTTGGAGTTCAAAAAAGCAAGAGACAACAGCTTCGTTTACTGCAGAAGCTGAGTACATTATTGTTGCCTCTACTATTAACCAAGCTATCTGGTTAAGGAAAATGTTGAAGGATTTAGGACATGAACAAAATGAAGCAACCAAGTTAATGTGTGATAATAGCTCTGCTATCTCAATTTATAAGAATCCAGTCTTCCATGGACAAACTAAGCATATTAAAATTAAGTTTCACTTTATTAGAGAAGTCCAACAATCTAATAAAGTGATGCTTGTTCACTGTTCATCTCAAGAACAGTTTGCAAACATCTTTACCAAGCTGCTGTCTAAAGATAAGTTTGAAGCTTTGAGGCAAAAGATTAGAGTTTGTCACCAAAATGTCAAGGAGGAGTGTTAGATAGTTGGCATTTTAGTGCCAACTTACTATTTTTCAGTTAAGTTTTCCTTTATTTTCTCACTGAGACTTTGTCAATTTTAGTTCCATAATTTTCTGAGTAGTGGCTTGTTTTACTCTTTTAGTTTTATCCACTTTGTAAAAGCGGTAGCTAGTTAGCAAAGTTTGTTATTCCACTTTGTATAAAATTTGCAGTATGAATGAATAAGAGTATGCTGGATTTCAAATATTTTTATTCCTTTTACTTCGTGTTTCTACTGTTGTCTGCTCCAACAATATTGGATTGCTACGTTTGAGAAATTGATGGAAGTCCTCCCTTACATGTCTATTCAAGGAGAAAATATAGAACACGTGATAAAGAGTCTTAAGACCAACTCTCTTTCTTACTGAGTCTACAGGACCGTTTTGTTAAGGAAGAGTGGGGTTAGTGACACAAATCGTGGAAGATGGGAGCTAAGTGGTCTTCATGATCCTTTATTTTAGCTATTCAATTATAACTATTTCTTAGGCTTTAGCTATTTATAGATACAGTACTACATTTTCCTTTAGTAGATCGGTTTTTTTTATTCCAGTTGTTAGGAGAGTTAGCCCTTCTCAAATTGGGTTTTTATCTACATTTAATAAACATCATATTTTCTTTTTCATCATTTCTTTCCTATTTTGTTCCCTTGTTCCTAACATTTGGTTTCCATTGCAGGGATAAAACATACAAACAAACCTTAATGGTACAAGGGACATGCAATACCCCAATTCTTCCACCACCTAACAACCAAATTGCACAACACGTTGTTACCAATTCATCAAACACTCAGCCCTCTTCACTAAACACCACCACCACAACAGACCCCATATCCATTCAACTTACTGTCATAGCATCACGATTGGATGGCATGGATGTGTTTAGAGCTGACATTGTTGCCCTAAAAGCTCAATACAAGACTACACAACTCTCTTCTTCAAACGTTAACAACAGAGGCAAAGGAGTAGAAATCGCATCTGGACCACGGGACCCTCTTCTTCAAACGTTGACAATAGTGGCAAAGGAGTAGAAATTGCGTCTCGACCACGGGAAGCCTGGCGTCCCAACTGGACAGAATCAGAAGAAGAAGAAGGTGACAACCTGTGGGGGAGACGAAACCCAAATCACCGTCCCTACTCTAAAATCAAATTTCCTAGATTTGATGAAGGAGATCCACGTGGTTGGTTCCTCAAAGCAGAAAAATATTTTCGCTATTACCAGACGCCAGAAGATCTCAAAGTCAACATTACAGCTATGTACCTAGAAGGAGATGCTTTGGATCTTTTCTCTTGGCTCAACAACGAATGCACCATAATTTACTGGGATGAGCTAGTAAAAGCCTTCCAACAAAACTATGGACCAGCTGAATTTCAAAACCCAGATGAGTATCTTTGCAACATCCGATAAGCAAGCACAGTTTAGACGTATTGACAAGAATTTGCAAAGCGATTGACGAGAGTGACTAATTGGCCCGATCATTGTTTATTGGGAGTCTTCATCAATTGTTTACGAGAAGATCTGAAAGCGGATGTTTGCATCCATAAACCTTGCACTGTATATAAGGTTATGAGTCTTGCGTTGGAATTTGAGTCCAAATGAGGAATTAACCGAGGTCAACTAGGTTCTAATTGGCAGAGTTCTAATCAATCCAGTCTAACTCGACCTGCTCAAACTCGTGAAGGTCAAAACATAGCCATAATCCCACGATATGATAATCTAACTCAAAAATGGGATACGGATGTTGGAATTTTAAAGAAAAAGAAGATGAATGGGATGTGATAAGATAAAGTTTAAACAATATGTAACACTCCCATACTTTTATTATTAAAATTGGTTGCCTTATATAGACAAAATATAAACAACTAAAATAGATTTTTCAACCACCAAATCTTGCTTAAAAGATAAGATTAAAGATAATTTAAGACTTATTCTAAGATAATCTAAGACATATTCTAAAGGAATTTAAACAACTCTAAAATTTGAATTAATTCCCAACATTCTCTCTTAATTCAAAATTTCTGGATGGAGCACTTTTCTCCTAATCTTTATAATATTATGTGAAGCACTTCTCTTCACCAAATTCTCGTTGATGCCTTTCTCATCAACCTGCAATTATTGAAGCATGTCTCTCCAAACACATCTTGATGCACTTCTCATCACCGTCTTTAAATTTGTATGAAGCACTTTCTCATCATTTTCTTCAAATTTGTATGATGCACTTTCTCATCATCTTCTTCAAATTTGTATGATGCACTTTCTCATTATCTTACCATTGTTGAACACTTCTCTCAACTAATTCAAAAAAAAGAGTTTCTTCTTGCTTTTTCTTCTTCAACCATTTCAACCAAATTTGCATTTTCTTCTTTTTTAAATCTACAATTCTTTTGTAAATGACCAAATCTTTTGCAGTTATAGCATTAAGGTTTTTCTTTGTGCTAACAATATTCCTCTTCATGACCCGACTTCTTGCAATTTGTACATTGGAGAATTTTTTCTTTTTTCTTTGATGATGAAACCTTTGCTAGACAGGCTTCCTCCACTTTTTTTTTCACTTTCTTGCCTTCTCAGTTAATCACTCATAGGTCTCTCAAGGATCTAAAGCTTTGATACCATGTTGGAATTTTAAAGAAAAAGAAGATGAATGAGAT
Source organism: Erythroxylum orinocense (assembly GCA_025531955.1). NCBI lineage: Eukaryota > Viridiplantae > Streptophyta > Magnoliopsida > Malpighiales > Erythroxylaceae > Erythroxylum > Erythroxylum orinocense. Next base: position 10,960 of record JANZLX010000181.1, read on the forward strand.
TGGATAAGATAAAGTTTAAACAATATGTAGCACTCCTATACTTTTATTATTAAAATTGATTACCTTATATAGACAAAATATATACAACTAAAATATATTTTTCACCCACCAAATCTTGCTTATAAGATAAGATTAAAGATAATCTAAGATTTATTCTAAGATAATCTAAGACCTATTCTAAAGGAATTTAAACAACTTTAAAATTTAAATTAATTTCCAACAACGATAAGACAAACGCAACTTGCTCGTGGCCTCTGTTTCTGTTGTAATGAGAAATACAGTCTTGGATATCGCTGAAAAACAGGCTCTCTTTCTCTCATAGAGGCTTCCTATGAGGATAATGATGGCGGACATGAAGATGCAGAAGGCTCTGAAGAGGTACAACAATCAAAATTGGCAGCGATAAGTTTTCGTACAATTATGGGGAAATCCAAAGCAACCACCATGATACTCAAAAGTGCGATTGGCAGTAAGGAAGTCCTAATTTTGGTGGATAGTGGTTCTACACACAACTTCGCATCTGGCACTATTGTGAACGAGTTGAACCTATTAATTCAATTCGTTCCTCCTTATGGTGTGGAGATCGACAATGGAGATATCATATGCTACAATCGCATCTGCAGGGATGTGGACGTCTAGTTTTCAAGTTTGAAAATCATACAGGACTATTATCCTTTTTCCTTAGGTGCTGTTGACTTGGTTTTGGGCATCGAATGGTTGGCCTCACTCAATACGATACAAGTAAATTGGAATGAAAAAAAAGATAATATTTAGAGGATATATGTCGATTACCGTGCCCTTAACAAATTGACCCTGCCCAATAAATATCCCATATCAAATATTGATGAGTCGTTGGACAAGTTATATGGAGCCACTGTCTCAAAAATCGATTTACGATCAAGCTATCACCAAATTCTGGTCAACCCACCAGACATTCAATAAACAACTTTTCGAACACATTCAGGTTTTTATGAATATGTTGTGATGCTATTCGGACTGTCCAATGCACCGTCCACTTTTCAAGGAGCCATGAATGACCTCTTCTGACCATTCTTACATAAGTTTATGCCAGTATCTTTCGATGATATCTTGGTTTACAGCAAGGACATAACACAACATCGAGAGCATCTTTGACAAACCTTACAACTACTTCAGATGCATAGTTTTTATGCAAAAGCATCAAAATGTCTCTTTGGTCAGTCCCGGATTCATTTCCTTGGACACGTGGTCAGCTCCCAAGACGTACAAGTTGAGGAAGACAACATCACGGTGGTGCAAGCTTGGCCCATACCATCAAACGTTAAGGAGTTGTGAGGATTTTTTGGATTAACTGGGTACTACCTTCGTTTAGTGAATCATTATGGGCTGCTCGCAAAACCTCTCACCAATTTGACAAAAAAGGAGGGTTTTCATTGGTCAATTGATGTAGAACAAACCTTCAACAACCTTAACGCAGCGCTGACTTCATTTCTGATTTTGCGCCTGCCAAATTTCTCTCAACCTTTCACGATCGAATGTGATGTGTCATCAGAGGATGTGGGAGCTATCCTTTTGCAAGATGAGCATCCTGTGACTTATTTTAGTAAGGGGTTTTCTCTTTCTCATAGGTTAAAATCCGCTTATGATCGCGAATTATTGGCCTTGGTATTAGCTTTGCAAAAGTGGAAACATTATTTGCTCGACAGACATTTATTCATTAAGACAGATCATTTCACTCTCAAGTGTCTTTTGGAGCAGCGAACCGCAACCTCGGAGCAACAACGACTATTGTTAAAACTAATGCCATTTGACTTCACCTTCATTTATCGAGTAGGTAAGGAAAACAAAGGGGCTGATGCTTTATCTCGACGTCCTCATCATGCAGAGTTGTTTACATTGGTTGTTCCTTTTAACCTTGATTTGTTGGAACTACAACAAGCATTAAAAGAAGACCCATATACCAGCGAAATTATGCAAGCTTGGGTGGCTGATATATCCTTACAACCAAATTTTTCAATCGCAGGTTAGAACTCTACTACAAAAATCGTTTGGTAATTCCTGACCACACTACTTTTCGTAAAAAACTTATATTTGAGGCTCATAACACACCTACTACTAGTCATGGGGGATTTTTGAAGACGTTTCAACAGGTGTCAACTTATTTTTTTGGCCAAACCTTCGACATGATGTACGTCAATATGTACAGAATTGTCTATAATGTCAAGTGTCAACAAAATAAATATGAGACACTGGCCCAGCTGGTCTTCTTCAACCTCTACCCATCCCTGACAGAAATTGGGAGGATGTTTCTCTTGATTTTATCGTTGGTTTACCACTATCCCATCATTATGACACCATTCTAGTGGTGGTGGATACACTCAGCAAGTATGCCCATTTTATTCTTTTGAAGCATCCATTCACTACCAAAAGTGTTGCTGAGAGTTTCTGTAAAGAGATCGTTCGCTTACATGGCATTCCTCGATCAATTGTTTATGACAGAAATGTCATTTGGCAAGAGCTCTTTAAGCTTTGCAAAACTCAATTAACCCTCAGACGGACGGCCAAACGGAAGTGGTTGATTGTTGTTTACAAACTTATTTGCGTTGTTTCGCTCAAGAGCAATCGAAGACTTGGAGTGATTTTATTTTATAGGCAAAATATTCCTACAACACGGGATTTCACACTTCAACGGGCAGCACTCCTTTTGCGATTGTTTATGGATGTGCACCACCTCCTCTCTATCCGTTTGTCTTATGAGAAACTCCAAATGCAGAATTAGAGACCCAACTGTTGCAACGGGATGATATGTTAAAGATTCTTAAAGTAACTTGATAAAAGCTCAATCTTGCATAAAGGATCAAGCTGACACCAAACAAAGGGATCTCACTTTCAAGAAGGGCGAGTCAGCTTTCTTACGAGTACGCCCATACCGACAGGAATCTTTGACCAAACGAAGGTATAAGAAACTTGCTCCTTGGTATTTCGGCCCTTACAAAGTTTTATGTCGTATCAGATCTGTAGCTTACGAGTTGGAACTTCCTCCCACTTCAAGGATTCACCTAATATTTTAGGTTTCTCTTTTACGACCAGCAATGGGCCAAGTACCTGTGTCAACTACCGATTGGGAAGTTATTCTTGAGCCTGCCAAAGTTCCTTCTCATCGTTGGGTTTCCGAAGGTGGCGTTCCCACTTTGGAGTTACTCGTTGAATGGAAAAACCGCCCATTAGAAGGAGCAATGTGGGAAAATTAAGATTTGTTTTCTAACCAATTTCCGCCTTAAGGACAAGTCGCGTTTCCAGGAGGGAAGAATTGGTGGAAGTCCTCCCTTACGTGTCTATTCAAAGAGAAATTATAGGACATGTGACAAAGAGTCTCAAGACTAACTCTCATTCTTACCGAGTCTGCAGGATCCAGAATCGTTCTGTTAAAGAAGAGTAGGGTTAGTGACAAATCATGGAAGAAGGGAGCTAAGTGGTCTTCATGATCCTTTATTTTAGCTATTCAGTTATAACTACTACTTAGACTTTAACTATTTATAGATACAGTACTGCATTTTCCTTTAACAGATCAGTTTTTTTTTATTCCAGTTGTTAGGAGAGTCAGCCCTGCGAAGTGAGTTTTTATCTACATTTAATAAACATCAGATTTTCTTTTTCATCATTTCTTTCATGTCTTGTTCCCTTGTTCCTCACAGAAACAAACACACCATGTTATTCAATGTTTGTTAACACTTGTTTGGTCGACAATGCCCATATTCCATTAATTTGAGTCATTCCAATCAAGCACCCCAGAACTTACATCTGATGGTAAGACTACATTAGTTAAAACTAAAGCAGAGCATCAAAATGAGATCTTCTTAATGTCAATCTTCTCCAGTACTTGCAAAAGGAGCTGCTGGTCTTAAGAGATTTTTCAGCCCCCTCAGCCGCTGATGGGTAATAACTTGACATTCTAATTATCTAAGCTGAGATCTTAATGTCAATCTTCTCCAGTACTTGCAAAAGGAGCTGTTGGTCTTAAAGAGATTTTTCAGCCCCCTCAGCCGCTGATGGGTAATAACTTGACATTCTAATTATCTAAGCTGAGCCTTTTGGTCTGCACCTACGTACCATTCGTGATAGAATCAATTCTAGAATCGTTTAAAGTTGCGATTCCCAGGATACCCTTAACCCTCAAAAGCATTTACATGATAACAATACTAAACGAGTCCAGTACCAGTACACTAACTATATAGAGAACCAGACCACAAACTTTTCACAGCCAACTACAATCTACACCTATATGTTGCAATACAGCAGAAGTGCATCAGGATGATTTCCATGGTGCGCTGGCCACGCTTTTAAAATTATAACAAAAATTGGTTATGCGTTGATTTGTATCTTCAACAAGTGACCTTAATGTGGAAATCTCAATATCCTCGGCTTCCATCTTTGACTGGGATGTTGCGAGTTCTTCCTGTAACTCTGCTATCTTGTTTTTTAAATCATTTATACTCTCAAGTAATTCTTGCTTCTTTGCTGATCGCTCCATTATCTGCCTTTCGGTATTTGTCAACTCATTCAGCAGCTCACCCTGACTTTCTTTAATTGACAACAACTTACTCACACGATCTTTGAGGATTGCGACGTCAAATCCATGCTTCTCTAAACCTAACAGACTTTCCAAAGTACTCTCGAAAATTTTTCTTGGATCATTGAATTGCAGTAAGGATACCTTCTCAAACAAACTGGTAAAAGTTACCATATACCCAATGGCTGTTCCTTCGCGGTACTCCTCTTTGCATTCAGCTAAAGGCTCAAAATGTGGGTTTTGTGGTATAATCTGAAACGCTTCCATAGCTTCAATTGCTTTCCAAATTGCTGATTTCTTGACAAAAGGTAAGCACAGATTTGATTCTGGCATGCTATTGCTTCTATTATCATTTACCGAACGTTCCATTGAAATATCAGCTTGTCTATCTCTTGTCTCATTCCATCCATTAGCAGACCTAGCGGAAGATACTACACAAACAGAAAACAAGAGTCAGATATACTCTTGCACTGCATAAGAATACAACTTTAAGGAGCACATCGGAAAATGTCAAGCAACTTACCCGAGTTTTCAACATTTGTTGAAGAATGCATTCCACCAAACCACATTGATAAAGGTTGATCATCATCAACCACATTCTTTGATACAACAGCAATCGCCAAATCATTCTCCTTTATACTGCAATCTGTCTGACAGTCCTCATTTGTTCCATCTACGGGTGCAGAAACTACAACATTCCAAATAGCGCTTAGTATGGCACAACCATAGGCATTTTTGTGTTATATTCGTACATCAGAATGCAATCTGTCTTCATGTAATTTACTTCCCAAGCACAAGGTTAATTCCCTCCAATGATTTTATCATACAAAGAAGAACCTTCCAATTTCTTCAGCCAACATAAGAATGTCTCACTATTTTATGGACATTTCACTGTACCTTTTAGCAGGAAAGACATAGAATGATGAAGCCAATGATTTTCTTTAACTGGTGGAAACTTGCTACCCGTGGCCAAAAACAAATTAGCACAATAGATTCTCGTTTATGCATCATTGGTTATGCCAGAAATATGAGTCAAAACTCAAAAGAAACCAACTTTATCCAATGCATTAGCCAGAGGCATGGAAATAATATATCCACCAAGACACCCATTTCTGAGTTATTGCAAAAGATTTATCAAATACCTATTTATGAGTTTGCTTCTTTTTCCTTTCTAACTACCATTAGAGTTTTATCCGTGCCTATAGGAATGACAAAAGCAAGTTTCTAGACCCTGAGCCTATCATACTTGTGGGCACATTTCAACTTAATTAGTTAATTTCATTAGCAACTTCTCCACTTCCCTATTACTCAGTATATACAAGGCATGCTAGTGTGCAATTAAATAGGTTCAAATTTTCATCCACAGATTGTGGAGTTTAGTTAAGTACCAGTCTCGACTTCCATCAGATTTGCAGCTACCAACTTGTGTTGCCTTCCCCGCTTTCTTTTCCCACTGCTTTGCCCAACTGGCAACTCCTCACGGTGCTGCAAAACAAACACCATACATTAAGCATCTCAACATTCACATCATTATCCCACAAATTCTGATTCACAACATTCACTTTTCATAAAAATCCCATCTTTGCGAGGCTAAGGACAACCATAATATAATGCCTTACCATGATCTTCTCTAATTCGACATAATTTGTTACGCTCTTCAACCTCTTCTCACCTAGAGTTTGACAACTGGAATTCCCCACTACCTGAGCTTCTAGACATATAACAACGGGAACTTCTGCTTCTTTTGATTTATTCTCATCCTCGTTAATATGTTGAGCTGAATTTCTCAGCTTAGCTGAAGATAGTAGAAGTATCTCAACTTTTATCAAAAACTATCATAGGCAACTTAAATAGATACAGTCAACGGCAAGATGTGTGTAAAGTATAACACCTGCTGCTGATTCATGTGGGCCTCTGTTAGGTGACTTAATAGGTCTCCCCTTTCGTGTGACAAGGTTAGTTTTCTGGCCATCCTGTTCATTACTTTCTGTAGGTTTTCTCTGTAAGAAAGAAAAAATTTTGATCAGAAAAAAAGAATAAATGCAGTTATTCCAATTAGTACTAATGTGTCACAGAAAATAAAAGAGAGAGAAACTGGCAAAGACAAAGTAAATACCATCAATGTAAACAACAGAACAGATATGAACAGATGCTGATGTATTCATGACAATGTTCTGTCAATAGGCTCTCAACAAAATTAAAACTACGTAGTATAACTCCTGAGCCTCATGAATCAGTTAATATTAGGTAGACAGGCATTAACTAAACTGCCTTTTATGGTTTCACATTTTCACTCATCAAACACAAAAGCCACCTAAATCATAGAAATCCTCTCTTATATAACTTCAGAAGGCTCTAGTTAATCCTTGTATATAATGGTGAATCAATGGGAAATGTTATAATATGGCAATACATGATTCTGCAAATGTTTAGTTACATGAATCTCCTAATAGAGGTTCAAATGTATGGTACGCTACAAAATTTCAAAGCTCTATTAGAAAATGGGATAAAATTGGTGAAGAATTTGAAGATGAGAAATTCCACTCACAGCTTTCTTTCTAGCTAAAGGGCTCTCAATATTGGCACAAGGAGGTCCACAAGCCACAGGCTTTTTTGAACATTCAGGTCTTTTACTTCCAGCCGTCCATGGGGACAATCCAAGAACTTCTTCTTGTTTAGTGGAGCTTTCAAGAGGCACATTCTTTATTCGCGTAAATGGGACTTCTACAATGCCAACTGTTAACTTTTTGGACTTACCTGAAGCTTTACCATCACCATCAGAAGTTGCCTTTATCTCATTGTTTGAAAGGTCATGAGAAGGTAAGTTTTCAGAGCAATCTGTTGAGTTCTCTGTTGGATTCTTCATGATTGTAGAACAAGGTGTTATAATCTTGTTAACATCCTCAGTGCCACCTAAGCTTTCAAGTTGTGTGGCAACCCCCAAGTGGTCAGCACCTTTCTGAGCAACACTTAATATTTCTGAATTAGGAATATTCATGGCCTCCTGCAATAAAAACCTTCAGATAGGACTGCTACGAGATTAATCAGGAACTGCCTGCATTGTTTCTTGGCTTCCACTCAAATAAATGTATGGGAACAAATTTCCAGATCAAGTACACCCAAAAGCTATTCCTTAAATTTTCCAAATTTGACAGTCAAGGATAAGCATGTATCCTTCAATATTTACCATATGTTTTTATCAATTAAGTAGAGAAAGATTAGCAAACATCGATAGCTTAATTACGAAGAAAATAAAGATGAAAACAAACCATACCTTTGTTTTACTAATCCATTCACCATCAACCCATTCAAGATGAGGTCTTATCTCGGTGTGATTAAGTTCCGTGTCCTCATTTCCTTGCCTAAAGTAAACATTGTACCTCCTCCCTGTAAGAACTTTTGTTATCGTTCCAGTGCGCCAACCATGACCAAACTGCACATCCACCTTTTCCAGTAGTTCATAATTTCTGTCAGCATGACGAGCAGGAGCAGGTCGAATGTGTAGAGAATCAAAAATAACTTTGTCCATGCCAGGCTCATCACTGCTCATCGAATCCGGATATTTGACAAAGTAAGTACAATTCTCATATTCTTTAACGATAAGGGCAGGGTACCATGGATCCCATGCATTTTCTTTTGAAGGATTCACTTCCACAGCTGTTCCTGAGCTAAAAATTGAACCTGTCGATTGCTTTAAGATTATCCAATCAAAAAGCAGATTACTAATGTTGCACAAGAAAACCAAACATATGGATTCAATCTTGACAAATTTATTGCGATAAAGAAAAAGTATGAAATCCGGATATCTGATAAGAATAATGCAATCCAATGTCAATAGTGCCTGCATCAAAAATGTGGAGGAAAAGGAAAAGAAACGGTAAAAGTAATTAAAGTAATTTAAAAAATAGGAAATATGGGGCAATGACAAGCTACTAAGGAGAAATGACACTGTCGAATGATGGACAACAATCGTGTTAAGAATATCCTGACATAGATTAGGCCAAGCTATATAGCATAGAAATAGTCCCCGCATATAACTTTTTGATTAAGGCTAGTTAACTCATTGACTAGGTATATGCAGAACCCTGAAGATTAAGGATCAAACGTTCTTGGTGAAAGTATATCTTAGCATCAAAAGTTCAAAAAAGAGCAAAACCCCAGTAAAATATACATCCTGGTATTCAAATCTCAATCACTTCATGCGGTCGCCAAAAGCTAAGTAATATATCAAGATCTTCCAGTATCTGGAGAAATATAAATTTAGAATGTTAATCATTTTCTAATAATTTTGATAGATCGCATAAGTAGCAAAATTTTCAACCAAAAAGATTCGATGGCCACAGCAACAACTAAAGCGGCAGGGCAAAATAAACAAGAACTGAAAATAAACAAAAGCAAAGACAAAGGCAAGAGAAGAAAAACCTTAAACCTGAACAGCAATAATATAAACCCTGCATGCATAACCCACAAAAGAAAAATCTAGCTAAAATAAAGAAGCAGCCATCCAATTCAAAGCAAAAAGATAAAACTAGCCAAAAATGCTCATAAAATACCTGCTTCTCGGGTCGAACCCATTTGCCATTAACCCAATCCAAGTGAAACCTCAAGTCCTTTCCATCAAAGTCGAGAACATCAGGAGGTTTATCAAAATAAAGCCTGTATCTTGAAGCCTCTAAGACCTTGCAAACAATCCCATTCCACCACCCATCTCTATACCAGGCATCAACCGCATCGTTTTCCTCAAACACTCGCACCCCATTCTCAGTCTCTTGAGGAGGCGAAGGCCTAATGAGATTGGGGTCAACATTCTCAGTCAAAGGACTAGACTCGTCGTCAGTGACCAAAGACTTGTACTGAACAACAACCACTTTTCTCCTCTTCTTCGAAGATGACTTTGGTGGTGAGAATCCAACAATGGTGGCAGGGAACCAAGCGCCACCGAAACCATCTTCGTCGGATCTCACTTCGACCTCTGAGCCCCTGTTGAAGAGAGGAGTTTCTTCCCGGAAGTTATGGGAGTTCTCGTCAGTATCCAAGGCCAGCACCACCATAGTTTCAGTTGAAATGAGCGCTGTGGACAGATAGAGCCTGAAATGGGTTTGGTTTTGTAGTGGGGCTTTAGGGGAGCTTGGTGGACAGAGAGCCTGAAATGGGATTTGGTTTTGTAGTGGGGTTTTACCGTTTTAGGGTATAGGAGACTGCTTGAATGTTGCACTGGTTTTTAGGTGGTGGAAGGGAGAGACGGGCAGAGATTTTTTCTTTTCAAAGTGGGATTAGAAGATAATTAAGCTCCCTGTCAAATCACCGCTGCTCCAAGTTGGTTCACTTTTTTTTAGCTTCATTTTAGCTTTGCAAACAAAACTGACCATTAATGGTAGACGTTCGAAATGATGGCTCGCTCTTTTCAAGTGTCAAACGACTGAAGTACCAAATCTCGTCCTCGAATCAGATTTAGAAGTATTTGCTTATATATTTTCCAACAATGTGAATCGGTTCGAGGATTCTCTAGCTTAAGAAAGACCGCGTATCGAATCGTTATTATGTATGCGATTGTTTAAAATTTAAGGTTAAAATTTTATTTTTTTAAAGTAAATTAAGTGAAGATTAGTTTGAATATAAATAATTTAAAAATATTTTTTATAATTAAAACCCTCCCAAAATAATTCGTAAGAAAATATATACATAAGCAATCTATTTTTAGAAATCTAATTACTAGAGAAAATATTATTTATTTTGGAAAAATAATTTATGAAACTCCAGTCAGAAATGGGCATATAAGAATCAATTTAATAGATCAGGATCAAATTACCAAACAATTATTAAAGATACCCGAATCTAAAAGACATAAAATAGGATACATTCACCTTTCAACAATACAGATTTTATTAAAATCTACATTCCAAGAAGGAATTGACTCACCAATACGAATGGCAGTTTTAGATGAAAGAATGACCGATTTAAACAATCAAGTATTAGGAATTATGAATGGTAATTTAGCATTTGGAAAAATCAAATTTAACACTAGATTAAAATTAGGAATTCCCCTGATTTCACAAGAATTAGATAGAACAATCACTATAGCATATAAATTTTATAAAGATAATTTAATGATAGAAGGACAATACCCTTTTTCAATTACCTATCAGATTAGCTATGCATTGACTAATTCACATCATAGTATTGAATTCAAAAACACAGAACAAATTTATTTAGATCATTTATTTACCGAAGTAGCTAAAGTAGGAACTAAATTTCAACAAAAATTAACACCTTTACCAGCTATACAGTTTCCAATTTTAGCACAATCAACTTTGACTAGAAGAAATTCCTTTTCTCACTCATCATTAGCAAACACTAGTCCAACTTTAATAAGATCCAATTCATTTTCTATACCCCGTTCTTTAAGAGATATACCAGTCCAGATAACGCAACCTACAAGTGAATATAATCAAAGACAATTAGATAATATTACCAATCAAGTCAAGGAAATCTCAACATATCTACATAAAAAATTATGAGCTTAACCAATGAACTTTATGAGATTACAAAACATCAAAAGTTATTAACCAGTCAATTAGAAAAATGTATGAAAATCCAATTAGAAATAATACAGGAAATAAAGCAGATAAATCTTGCAATAAACAAATTAGAGCAACAAAACAAAAAGGAGGATCTTGCTGTAAAAGTGGTATCAGAGCCAAACCAATCATTATTATATATTTTAACCAAACCTTGTAAACGCATATGACTACTCACAATTGCTCTCTTTGCAATCGATTAGTGTCTAAGTCTTTATGTTTACTACTAAGTAATCTCGCATTCCTCGCCCCCCCCATAACAAGTAAACAGTGTTAACAAAGAACATCTTAAATAATATGAATTAAATGAGATTGTAAGTCCTTTCTGTAGTAGTTTCATTCTTGGACGACACGCATCAGATAATATTATTATTGTCCAAGAGGTCTCGCATTTGATGTGCAAGTTCAAGAGCAAGGTGGGGCACATGGCTATTAAAATATCTTGAAAAGGCGTATGATGGAATCCAATGGGATTTTCTAGAGAAGGTGCTTACAACTTTTAATTTTCTAGCTTATTGGATACAATTAATTCATAATAGTCTTAGCTCTTCTTTTTTGTCTATTATTTGGAATGGTTCATCGTTGCCCAATTTTAGCCCTATCCTGGGTTAAGATAAGGGGACCCTTTATCCCTATATTTGTTTGTTCCTTGTATGGATTATTTATCTTATTTGATAAGTAATGCTGTTTGCAGTAAGCTATGAACTACTATTCGTGCTTCTAAATCAAGTCCTTGTATATCACACTTATTTTTTACTGATAATTTGATGTCAGCTGCTAAGGCTTCTTGTTGTGAAGCTAAGGAGATCAAGTAAATGTTATCTAATTTCTATGTTTCTTCAAGACAAAAAGTTAGTCTGGAGAATTCTAGATTATTGTTTTCTAAATCTGCAAGTAGGGACACTAGGAGGAAAATTACAAAATGTTTGGGAATAAAAGGCTCTTCAAATTTAGGAAGATATTTAGGGGTGCCAATTGTTCATTCTAAAATTAAAAGATCAACCTACTTCAGCATTGTTGATAAGGTCAAAACTAGACTAGTGACCTAAAAAAGTAGATATCTAAGTCCAACTGGCTAATCTACTCCGATTAAGTCTACTTTTTTGGTGATTCCAAATTATGCGATGCAAACTACTTGGTTGTCGTCATATATTTATGATGATTTGGACAAAATTAATAGGAATTTTTATTAGGGCTCTGTTGATGAAGCTCAGAAATATCATATGATTAAATGAAAAAAATTGTTACTTGATAACCAGAGTGGGGGCCTGGGTTTTAGACCATCTTGGCATTTTGATGTTGCTTTGTTAAGTAAGCTTGGCTGGTTTATTTTGCGTAGTGGTGGAGCTCTTTAGGTTCAAGTCTTACCGGACAAATATTTCAATAAAAGGGGAATTAATTCATAGATCACGAACTCTTCCCTTTGGAAGGGAATTGTAAAAAGTATGGAGCATCTTTTGGAATTTATGATATTGAAAGTGGGTGATGGGTTAAAGATATCTTTTTAATGGGACCTTTGTTTTGATGATTCTTCTCTGGGCACTTCGTTGACTATTGTTAAATTGGGAGACTTAGCCAAGTTGAAAGTGGCAGAAAGTGCTACTATGACTTATTCTTTTATATTAGCATTTAAAGCTTTACAAGGCTCGGCTTTATCCCCCTTGAATGGTGATTCGAGGAGATTATGGAAAATCCCATGTTTACCCAAGCTTCTTCACTTCTTATGGCAAGTCGTACGTAGGAAACTTATGACTAATGTGTTGAGACATCATAGGTTTGAGACACAAAATGACACTTGTCGTCGGTGTGAGGGAGGAGCCAAAATTATTATGCATGTACTCTATGATTGTCCCCATACAAGAGAGATTTGGCAAATGTTTCATGTGTTTGGTGATCCAAAATTCAATATAATGGAGTTGCAGGAATGAGTTAGGGGAAATATAAAGTGCATTGCTCAACTTGGGCCTAATGGGCTACCTTGGATGGTCTTTTTTGTGAGTTGTTTATGGGTTATTTGGAAGTCAAGACTTTCCTTTATATCTCAAAATGAGATTATTCCCTCATTGGTGTAATGCCAACAGATTCGCAAGTTGGCTATGGAGAACATGTTTCTTCAGGACATTAGACCAAACTGTACCGATGCCCATCATTTGGTCTCTTGGGAGCGTCTTGAATTTGGGTGGATTAAAGTAAACACTGATGGGAGTTATCGTGGAAATCCAAGGGACGTTACTGCTGGGGGGCTTTTGCAGGATCATAGAGTTTTTTGTGTGTTGGCATTTTCTTTTAAAGTGGGATAGTGTTCAATCATTAATGCAGAACTTCAAGCAATTTGATAAGGGCTTCAAATTGCTTGGGATGCCGGTTATCATTAAGTGGGGTTAGATTCTAACTCTCAGCTTGCCATCCATCTTATTATCTCATCTACCTCAGGTCACCACCCACCTGAGCTCTAGTAGAGGATTATTGAGCTCTGAACAAGCACAATTGGGAGTGTCATATCAGACATATCTATTGTGAGGAAAATTTTAGTGTTGATTTCTTATCTAAACAAGGGTTCAATAGGGATCTTGGATGTTCAATATAGGATTCTTGTCCTATAGAGCTATCTACCCTTCTTGACGCAGACTTGATCCATGTGGTTTCAGTCGTTAGTTGTTTGTTTCATTTTTTATATATAAAAATAAAGAATATGAAGTGATCTAGGTGTTCCAATTGTGCAAAAGTAAACAATTGCATAATTGTTTGTTGTGCATTAGTTGTGTTTTACTAAGTATTTTCCATGTGTTCTTGCATAATAGGTTATTATTGTTGTGTTTTAGGACTTATTTTTTATGTTTTTGTTTTGTTTGATCTTCGTGGTTATTCTTTTATGTTTGATGTTGATTTATCTAAAGAAGTGATCATTTTGATGTAGGAATGGAGGGTGACCTCCTTGTGATTAAGCTAGGGACCAAGAGAAGAGAAGAGAAATGGAGGAATTGTAAAGACAAAAACCCATGATCGTGGGATTCATGCTAATTCCCATGGTCATGGGATCCCTAACCCGAAGAGACGCGTGGGTTTCACTTATTCTTAGGTTCTTGTGACTATATAAGGGAAAAAATCCTAGGGATGAAGGGGGTCATGAGAACTTGCCTCCTTGAGCTAAAAAAACAAATTTAGAGCCTAGAGAGAGGTACAGAATCAAGATTTCCATTCCAAATTGGGCAAAGAGAACATCAACTCTAGATTTTCCAGATTTAGGAAAATAAAAGGAGGAGCTTGCTTCATTTAGTTCTTATTTCTTTTTTTCTCTTCTAGCATCTTTATTATGGATTTTCTAGTTGTTAAGGATGTTAATGACATTATGAGTGGCTGAGTTATTTATAGAGATTACGTTTGAACTACTTATTGAACTCCTACTTTGTTGATTTCAATGAATGATGCTTTTGATGAATGTTGAGTTAAACCTTGCAATATATTGAGAAATTGAGTTGGGTAAATTATGTAGGGTTGTACAATAATAATTGGCACTCTATAGACCTACATTCATCAAGTTAATTGATTAGTTAGAGAGAGATCTTGGTTAATTAGTTAATTACCCATAGGATAACTTCATAACTAGTTGAATTGGTAGACTAATTCTATAGATTGAGAGATTGCTAATCATTTTGATTTAATTTGGCTAGGGACAATTAATTACACCTTGAGAGAGGGTAGTTAATACATTAGGACATCTTAGGTGAGGAACAATTCAATTAACAAGGTAGGAGAGAGATAAGATAGAGAAAAAGTGATCTCTAATTGTTAAATGTTGAAGTCCAAGTTTTTGCACTTTTGCTTTATGATTTGCTCATTGTTAGTTGTTTGATTTGGTTTAATTTTTTAGTTTATATTCATTAAAATTGGTTCTCAAATGAAGCAGCATGAATTAAGCAGAGTCTAAACACAATCTCTGAGGGATCGATATCTGTTCTTTACTACAAGTTACACCCCGTATACTTGCGGTTTTGAGCGTAAAACTAGTGAATTGGTTTTGCAATCAACAATAATGTGACTCTAGCCTGCTAGATAACAAAAGCAGTTGCAAAGGTAATGAATAGAGTTCTAAAAACCGTTAGCATAGGAACATTCAAAGAATAGATGGTCCATATCATTAGGGGCACTAAGAAAAAGGCAACATATAGGGTTGAATAACGTTGCATATTTGATGCTATATAAAGTGAAGTTATTATAGTATCTCACATATACTATTTCTATCACCTAAATAGTCATTTTCTCCTTATCATTAACTTTTAACTCTTGTTTGAAATATGTGATGTATGGATTAAATACTTCTTAATAAAGTAAAATTACTAATGTAATAAAGACCAATGTATAGTAACTAATTCTAACTATTAATTCAAACATAAAGGAATATTGGAAGATTATTTCTTTAGTAATAGAAGTAACAACATATAAACAAGTTAACCAACAAAGAAGAGTTTGAAATAAGGAGTGAAAGACTTTTAGACTTTATAGATGAATAAATTGCCTGTTGTTTTAATTGATATGATTAAAGTTATTATAAATATTACATGGATTACATCTTTTACAAAGGTTGCCTTTTATGTTGCATGCTATTAAAATTTGTACTACCTCTTTTCATCTTTATTTAGCAATATATATTATATCATACTCTTTACTTTCCAATTTGTAGCATATGTAGACTACAATTATTTTCTTTAAATTACACATAATTTCTTTCTAATGTGTTTTATGTTTATATTAATGTAATTACAATATTCTTCACTTCATAATGTCTAATTCATAAAGTCAAATTTACCTTGTTCACTATATTGTTTCCTATACTGTCAACCTATATGGGATGTATATGAAATCACCATTTTAGAAAGTGATGACGGGTTGATATGATCAATAAGCTCATAACTAACTTATAAGTTTGACTTTTTAAATAAATGGTTAAAAAATATTTAAAACTAAGAGTTTGATTATAAAAAAAATACTGGATTACTAATAAAATGATTTAAGTATTAATATGAAATATTGGTGAGAAAAGTTGCAAAAATAGAGTTTGTTGAAGCTTTGGAGTTGATGTTTAAAACTTTGGAGTTAATGCTTGAAATTTTTGATGAATGAACATAAATTGTATACACTATTTTAAGATTTAATTTTCATGAATTAGGATGTCAAAATCATTATTGAATCTTTAGAGAAGTTCTTTGATGTCAAAAAAGAGTTTTCTTGGAGAGTTTTAGAGCAGTTTAGAAAGGTGCCAAAGCATCAAAATGCTAAAGGAGCATTATTAGACTAAGAACATTTTGAATGATCTATATAATGTTCAAACTAGATTGGGCAACATTAGAATAAGTGTTTTAAGGAACAAATAGTCATATTTTTCTTATATGGACAAATTATATTGACAACATCTATCTAGAAAAATTATAAGAATCTTCTCAATGACAAAAAAAAAGAAAAGAAAAAAGAGCAAAAAAGGGCAATTAAATGTTAGAAGAATTAAAGTTTTGAACTTCAAT
Source organism: Erythroxylum orinocense (assembly GCA_025531955.1). Lineage (NCBI taxonomy): Eukaryota > Viridiplantae > Streptophyta > Magnoliopsida > Malpighiales > Erythroxylaceae > Erythroxylum > Erythroxylum orinocense. Next base: position 27,606 of record JANZLX010000181.1, read on the forward strand.
TGCTTAATTGTATTCCAGTTAGAGAAAACTTTATGTAGTGAAAGAGTTATTTGTATCTAAAAATGGTTTGTGAAAATTGTAAGGCTTAAGAGTATTTTATTGAGAAAAATAAACACTTAAGCCTTATGTTATTTTCTCTTCACTATTGAAAGAAGTGTGTTGTAAGACTTGTGTTGCAATTTTGAAAAGATAATTCTTACATTTTTTAACCCACTAAAGAAGAATGATAAAAAATAGAATTATTAAGAAAAGTTTAAGGACTGGATGTAGGTCAAGCAAGAATGAACAAGTATAAATAACCACCTACATCTCTCTTAGTTGAACCCTTTTAATTACTTGAATATTATACTTATTTGTATGAATATATTTCTATATAATTATCCACATCTTGTTCATATTTTTATTAATATTGTGAAAGGATAATTATACAAAATATATAGGTTGTATACCTAAGTTTATAGTACTATTTTCTCCAAGAGACGAATAATACTTTAATAGTTCTTGTAACATCAACACTTGTTTAAAAACGCCATATAGGTCAAGTGTATATCCTACTAACTTAGAAGTGTTGATACAGGGGATGATGGTAGTAAAAACAATGATGAAGAGGATTGTGATATTAATGACAATAGTGATGACGGGATTGGAGAGGTGTTAAAGGATTTGGAGAATTATATCGAGACATTTTGATTTAGACATCATAAGGCAGTGATGAAGAATCCAGACAATTAGATATCAAGAAGAGATAAAAAGAACGATCATGGAGGATATATATTATAGGGAGCAAATGACCCTTGCATATTTTAATGAGCCCCCATTTAGTTAGGTAAATCATTATCCTTATATGAACATGTACATTTCGAGGTCGCAGAACCACCCATATTTCTATTGGTCTAACAATGTAAGTAATCACTTGGGACATCAAGACCTATTGGGATTTTAGCAAGATGAGTCTAGTTTATGGGATTCCAAATTAGACAAAATCATGGATAAGCCAACATACAAGGAAGAGACCCAGAAGAGACTGGAAGTGCAATTTGATGAAGTAACAGGAAACCATGCCTCTTCTATTCACAACCTGGAGATTCAAGTGAGATAGCTTTCCCGTGAATTTTGTAAGAGAAGCGTGGAAGACTCTCTGAGCAATATGGAATTACATCAACAAGAACAATATGAGACTATTATACTTAGAAATGGGGAAGAGTAAGAAAAACCAGTAGGAAATCAAGCTGAACCATCTTGTAGAAGACCAAAAGATGAAGAAAGAGGATGAAGAAAAGAATGACAACCCTCCCTATTATTCCCTAGATCTTGCTATACCATGCTTAAACGTCAAAAAACTTAGGTAGATGTCCATGAAGAGAACCTCATCATTCGGATTAGTGATGACCAAGTGACATTCAATATGAATGATTTATTCAAGAATCCAGAGAAGGTTGACTCATTCAGAAGAATTGTTGTGTTCGAATTTTTGAAGGAATGAGAGGACAAAGAATAGTATACAACACATATCAAGTTTGAAGAAGCTATGTATGTCTCTGTTCAAAAAACTAAAGCAGAAGAGGAGAAGAGGGAGAATGAGGAAGAGCTAAGAAGAGACCAACTCACCTTCTTACTGGGCAAACTGCTAGATTCCATGAAAGATTCAGGGAGTTTTGTTAACAGTTCGCTCGAAAATAGGACAATACTGAGTTTGATTGGTTTTCATAATTTAATCAATATTGTCTTTCTGATCATTTTGCATTTTTTAGCTTACTTATAGGCTACAAAACCAATGTTGAACAAAATGGGTGGAAGCAAGCTGCTCATAATTGATCCCGTCTGAGTTTCCAATTATACAAGGTCAAGCTAATGACCATAAATTGACATGTTCAGTAGTTAGATTTAATTTGTTATGTTTACTTAGATTTGTTTTGAATTTTAAATAAAATTTTAATGATTTGAAATGACTTGGGATTACTAATTCTCTTACTCTCTTTAAGCAATTCCAAGATAAGACAATAATCTCGAGCAGCAAGTGGATTTGGTCTCTGATAGGTGGCATTTGTACATACTTTTCTTAGGATAATTGGTTAGTTAATCATGAAAAATTGAATGTTGTTAACTTTTTTAGCTTATGTTTTGTCTTAGTTTCATATAATTGCATGATTATGTATGAATGTATGTGAATATGCATGAATGTGTGTGAATTAGCTCTTTGAGATTAGGTTTTGCATGGCATTTTGTAAATCTTTTACTTACATTAATGTTGGTATGAATTGCATGTGTTTTTGGCATTATTAAGTGATTAATTTTGTTGTTAATCAATAGGTTTGAAGGCGGTTTTGAGGGATGGAAAGATAGAAGAATCAAAATGAACGCAAGTCATGTGACTCAAACAAAAGCTGGAATTTTCCTAGACCGATCCATAACCAATGTTAAGCTTTTACAAGATATAATTCTTATTATATGTTTTTCTTTCTTTTTGATCCAAAAGAAAGAGGAGAAATTCATCTTAAAATTGGTGAAATAACTGCCCAATTTGACTAATAAATTAATAAGATATCACAGACTAAAGTCAAGACAGAGAACAAAGTTTATTGGAAAATTCTAGCTGGCAACTTCCTCCTTCCTACATCATTTTAAACGTTAAATAGGGGTATAAAAAATCAATTTTAAACCATAGAAAATGAGAAGGTCGTGCAAGACATCCAAGGGAGAGAGAAGAACGTATTTTTGAGAGAAAAACCAAGAGAGGAGGTCGGGATTTTATTTTGATTAAATGATAATTTAGTCAATTGTGTATATTAGATGAATGTCGTGATTTGATTGCGTTCTTATATAATTTGATAATAAATTGAGAGGGTGAATTGAGTGAAAAATGATTAAATCAGATTAATGAGAGTTAGGTGATTTAATATAAATTGTGTCAAATCATATTGGTAATTGTACAGAGAGAAATCCTGTGTGATGTTCTGATAGTTTATTAGAGTGCTTTAGGTCTAATTAGGGTTTTGGATAATTAGTGAACTAAGAGATTTAGGGTTTATAATTTAGGGTTTAATAGTTATAACTCGAGAGAGAGTAATAAGCCCTAGGATAGTCTATAACTGACATTCCATTGACACATAATTGGCTAGGTTAGCATTCATGATAAGTAAAATCTCCTTTCTCATAAATTGGTAAATTCCTTAGGTTGATTTCTATTGTGATTGCATATTGCTCATTTGTTAATACTTTTTTTGTTTAATTTTTGATTTGATTGGTTGAACTTAATTCACGTAATTAATTTCCGTTGCATCTTTTATTTTTAGTTTTATAGTTTTTGGTCTTAGATTTTAGGATTAGATTACTCTCCTTCTTTGTGGGATCGACACCTTTAATACTAAGTTACGAATTGTGCGCTTGCGAAATATTGAGTGTTTATAAGATTAAAACTTACTCCGATTAGGCACCTTCTTCCCTTTGTTTATACTAGGTTTCATTATATTGGGTATCTATAACATAGTTCAAACATAAACAATATGCATTATCATAACTCAATTATCAACAATACACATTAACATAACTCAAACATCAACAATATGCATTAATATAAATGTTACCAATATTACATTTCAAACAATATAAATAATACTTTTATTACCTTCAATTATGATGATCAAGGTCTTCAAAATCATTATCATTAATTACGTTGTGATTTGACTCTTCATCATTGTTATATTTGGCCAAAGTATCATCATTGTTATATAATTCATCCTCAATATAGTCTTCATCTCTTTCTACAACAAGATTGGCTTATACTTCATTTTCTTCTAATATATTAGGATCAACATCTCTTTTGTTGAACGATGATATATCTGCATCATCTATTTGTAAGGCTCCATTATTCATCTTTTATTCAATCTCTTGATATGTTTTATCAACATATTCACTCATTATACCATTTTTCCTTTCACAAAAATCGAAGAGATTTTGGTGTTGAAACTTGAAACTTTTGAAAAACTTTCCAATTGCTGCCTAATACAATGTCATTAAGTTAGAATACTTACTTCACCAGACTTGTAAGGACAAAAGGGTCATTATCATACCATGTGTTACTATCATTGATGCTAGTAATACAGATCAAAACATTTGCAATTAAATAGAACAATCCTTTTATCCTTGATGTAATGCAACTCAATTATTTCTGAGATGACACTGTAAAAGTCAATAAAATCGTTTTCATGCTATCCCTCAATAACAACCCCATAATTTTGGCTTCTAAGTCAAGTGTCTCGATCTTTTATGTGAAATCTAACTCTATTAACATTAAAACCTGCATATTTTTTTCTTCATATATGGGACCTACATGCCAAAGCATATAATGTTGTCTTTGCCTATTGCAATTTATAGTTATGTAACCATATCATTTGTAGGACAAAATATAATTAGAAGTTAAATTGACCTACAAATTGCTATGAGTTCATAATATTCCATCAATAACTTACTCGAGTCCAAGCCATGATGGGAATTTAAATCATATGTCTTTCTTCAACATTAATATTCAAATGTAACAAATTCACATCAAAAGATAGTTATGAACATTTTGAGCACTTTGGATGTAAATCTTCTTGAGCAACTTAGAATAACTTCCGAAAATTATCTTCTATAATATTACCAATTATGTTAGATAGATCCATATAATTCATATAATCCTTTAAAATTTCGTTAGTCCCTGATCGCGGCTTATCATACAATCCTAAGATTGATCCTTGGAAATCGGTCAAAATCAATTTATACCAAGAATTGCAATACAGGATGCAACCTCGGGTCGACTC
>JANZLX010000181.1:40909-53536 GCA_025531955.1 Erythroxylum orinocense
CCTGTTACAAAATCACCCAAACATCATCCAAACTTCAAAATTTCACATCTTCCAATTCTCACATCCAAAAATAGCATGTTATACATCATTTTAAAGCTCTTTAATTTCTCTATAACTTCCACAATTCTTCATATTTTCACACTTTTCTCTTTATTTCTTAATTTCCATTTCCATTTCAAATCAACTCATTCTCTTATCCACTTGAACTTTCATTAACTCGAAATATTCACTCCAAATTTCATAACACATACAAATCTACTCAACTCTCAAAGTCATCAAATCTTATCAATTCTTTTTAAACTCAAAATACCATTTCCTTGATTTAGCTACCAAAACTTCAACTCTTTTATTCTAGTCATTCTCACCTCATTTCTACCAACTTCTTCATCATAAGTTTCATAATACTCTTAAGAATACAAGGTTACTCAAAATCATCAAAACCAAAATCAATTATTAACTCTCTTTAATAACTTACCACATTCACGACCTAATTCTTATATATCATTTTAAATTTCAAAACTTTTCTCCTCTTTGCACAAGAATAATCATCAACAATTTTTTATTTAATTTTATTTAAATAAATCAAATCTACAATAAAAATTTAGGGTCCAACAATATAAGAGGAATCTCCCTCCTTTGTTCAATTCAGTAACTTTTGCTGCGCTTTTTTTATAATTAAAAAAAATATTTTTTCTGAAAATATAAGTTTCAAAAGATAAAGCTTACTTTTCATTTGTTGATGGGACTTGGGAGTTTGAATTCGGTAAAAAGTAGAATTTAAATATTATATATAATCCTTTTTCCATTACACAGCTATTGATTCCTGGATTCTATTAAGATAAGATTCTCTGTCAGAAACTAGTACAGAAAATCTCATTCCGGATCTGGGTGAGACAATTGTTGTCGGTCAGCACGATCTCTTTTTCTTCTTCTTTTTTATTTCTTTTTTTGCTTCATAAGCCCCTGAACTTTAAAAATTTACCAAAAGTTGCCTTCCTCTTTAAAGTTTAAACAGGTTACTTATTCTAGTCTTCGCCCAACTCCCACCATTCTCGTCAACGATGGCGTCTCTAGCTTCGATGGCAGTCCGACCGATTTTTCGGAAAATCGGACTATTTCCTTGCCATCGCCGACCATCCCTAGCTCTAAAACAGCGCAACCCCTTTCCAAAAGAAAGGGTGTTGCATAGAAATGCCATAAAAGTTTCGAGCGCCAGCTCACCAACTGGTTCCTCATCGCTGGGTCTATACTCTGCCCACAAGCTCGAGCTCACCGTACAAAACGTGGACCTGGTTCTGGAGGACGTCCGTCCTTATTTAATTGCTGACGGTGGTAACGTCGACGTTGTCTCCATCGATGATGGCGTCATCTCTCTCAAACTACAAGGTGCTTTTCTTGAGTGGGATCTATTGAAATGATTGCCTTAGTAAATTGTGTGAAGTTGAGTTTAGTAAGATGTTGAGTTTGAAGAACAGGAGCATGTGGGAATTGTCCGAGTTCAACGACCACCATGAAAATGGGGATCGAAAGAGTGCTGAAAGAGAAGTTTGGGAACGCCGTTAAAGATATTCGCCAAGTCTATGATGAGGAAGTGAAGGAGACTTCTGTGGAGGTAAATCCTCGAACATGGAAAGCTGATTATGACAAAAACTTTAAGCTTTGGACTTGCAATTTTGTTTTGTCATGTTAACAATTGTTGTGGACGACGTGCAACTTCAGGCTGTGAATGGCCATCTTGATATATTGAGACCGGCTATAAAGAATTTTGGTGGAAGCGTGGAGGTGGTGTCCGTTGAGGGTGGAGAATGCCGTGTAAAGTATACGGGACCTGAGTCGATTGGATCAGGAATCAAAGCAGCAATCAAAGAGAAGTTTGCAGATATAAACGATGTTATTTTTGTGGGCTAGTTCAAGCCATGTCGCAGAACTTTCGAATCAGTCGCTACTCATCATTAGACACGCATAAAAAGCATGTATCATATATTATAGCTTGAAACCAGGATTCGTGTTTGTTGTTGTTACTATCTCCTAGTAGAAAATAAGAGAATTGCATCGAGGTATTGAAAGAAAATAAGAGCATTCTCGCACATGTTGATCTTTCATTCAAGGCATACAGCTTCTTTCGTCCCAAATGTACACAAACTCTGGTTCTTTTGCACCATAAGTAAATGAAAGATCAAGACTAACATGTTAATTTGTTGTGGGATGAGTAAACCCCTCCTGTTGCCAAATCAGCATATATATGAAATTTAAAACACCTCTAAGGTTTTCCTAAGAAATAGTAGGAAGGTATGTCCACCTGATCCTGGATCTTACGGACAGGGTGACTTCTTTAGGTAGATTTGTCTGCAGCAGTTAGTATTGATCTCAACCACCTTGATAAACTGATAAGGAATGGCGTGTAAGCAAAGTAGCAAGTGACTGTCCAAGTCACAAGTCCCTGCATACCACCACAAAGGGTCTTATTTTCTGAAAACAGCCAACAGTGAGGTGTTTCCGATTAGTATCGACAGTATCGTAATCGATTACCTGACCAAGGATCTCAATGTTCGCGTGTGGGTAATGCCATAGGTGAAACCACCTGGATATGGGCAGACAAGTTAGTCCATTTGATGTCTTTTCATGTTAACATATTTTTTAGAGTTGGCAATATTTACTTCATTATGGGGATTTCAGCCAGAGGACAAGCTATGCCAATAATAGAAGCTAGAGCAAACCCGAGCCATGTTCTGTCTAGTGTAAACCAAATGAATTCTGCTCCAGCAAACAATATGTAGGCTTCAATGTTGGCTGCTATTCCAGCTCTATACAATTCTGCGCTCAATTCCAGTAGTAGCGCTAATGCTCTGTCTTTGAACAACAAAGCTAAGAGTTATAAGATGCATGGCATGAAGCATAATTCTAATTTCCGTTGCTGTTCATCCTCAAGTTTCTCATATCTAATTGATATTCTTTGTTTTGCTTGGTGAGTACATACTAGAGTTCAATTGTTACAAGAAACCAAGACTATATACTTACATCAGTGAAGCAGCTACTTTCTGTGGACTTCCCTCATGCACTTGTGAAGATACTCGTTCATCCAAGAAGAGTTGAAGCAACCCGACAGTGCAATAAAACAATCCAAGTATAGGAGGTACCTACCCAAAATCCAGGCAGCATACATAACATAAAATCTAAAGTTGAAAATTATAGTAATACAAGAACCAAATGCAATTCCGTTTTACCCAGACGTTAGTCTGAAGAGGACCAATGTTGATGAACCCATTCTGGTATACTTGAAGGTTGACCCGTGAATGAATGCCGTCGAGTAGGGGACCCAAAACAAACCCTACACCAAAAAGCGAGAGAGAAATTGAGGGCCAACTAGTTCTAAAGCTTGCTGGGCTTTTATTTCTCAAACTGCAAAACGGTTTGGGCACGAAGCGATTTGGGGGGCGATGGGAATGGTAAGCTCGAAGCAAGCATGGAGAAGGAGAAGCCCGGCATACAAGAAGGTTTTGCATAGTTTGAGGAGCACGATCACATACAAGAAAACACATGGTCGGGGTATTTTAACATTTTTCAGCCACAAAAGTGTTTAAAAATTGGAGGCCATGGTCCGTCGTCGACACGTGACTTAATTGTAGAGATAATGATAGTATTGTTGTTTTGAAAATCAGCTTGGACCGACTAATTTGACCGGTAATTGGTCGATTATTTGGTTCAATTTAATTTTAAAAATTAGTTCTCAATTGAATTAATAAAAATCGGTCAAAGTCAATCCGACTACTAATTTAATATATTTTTTAATATTATTAATATTATATATAATTAAATATAATTATAACATCACATCAATTTAATCGATGATTGAATCGATCAAACCAATAACTAATAAAACTTTCGGTTAAATAGCATGGGTTTTAAAACACTGCCTGCAAGTCATAGTTTGCAAATTTGAAAGGTCGCGCGGTCCAAGCTCCGCAGCTCTTTTGACTTGCGTCGCTGTTTCTCTAATTTCTATGTAGTGGTGTTCTTACACAACCATTTGACCTATGCTATGGGAGAGAGAAGTGGGGAATTCTTCACATCAGGCAGCTATAATGATGATTCAATGTCAACTAACAGTTGTTAAAGATCGATCAGTATTACACGTCAGGAGCTCAAAGACAGAAAGTAGTCAAAATGAAAATTCTACCGCCTAAATCAACTCCTAGGACACAAGTTCCCTCATTTAAGCGAAAGCCACAAGCACAACCCAATAGTGAGAACAGCTTACTTGGCCTAAACAACCATACTTCTGATTGCTAAATCTTGACCGTCATGCATCGTTACTGGAAAGGCACAAAATTTTCAGGAGACATTATACAGTGCATTGACAAAGAGCTAATTGAGCTTTCATCAAGCAAGACGTTAAATAACTATTCATATAAGCAACGTTCTAGTTTTGTACAAAGTCAGTCAGGCTCTCTTCATAGATAGGTGGATTCCAGAACCCATTGTGACATTCATCCACATTGGACATACTTCTCCATCTGAAAGAATTATAATACCTTCCCCTAATTATCTGCTAATGACAGCTCTACTAATTACTCCTAAAATTGTAGCGTAAATACTAGGAACTACATCTCTGCCTTCTGTTATCCTTTCAAAAAGTTGACAATTCTGCCTCTGGGCACATAACGGCTCCCATCATTGGAAGCATTGATCCTGAAAAAATCATGAAGAGACAAACAACACAAACAATTCAGATAACTACACTTAAGGCTTCTTGATTCATTTGATTTTTTGCTTCCTCACCTCTAAAATCATAGATCTGAAGCCTTCATTTTTCTGGGTCTTTTATGAGCTGGTGATGATGGACCCTCCGATACCCTTCCAGGCCCCTTGAATGTCAGAGGTCAAGACAATTAGACTTCAACAGTTTAAAGAGTTGGAGAGAACTGAGGACATAAAAAAGTGATATTTACCTTGCGTTTCTGTTCCCGGCGGACAACCCTTTCCCCTATTTTCTCAATCAATAGAACATTGTTAAGTCCATAAAATTACCACAATTGATAAACCAAAGGCAAGGTAAAGAGCAAATGTACACATTATAGATGTACATTACCTCCAAAACTCATGGAATCTGGAACAAATATACGATCCTGATCACGAAGTGAACCCTGTTACAAGTTATTAGTAGCAAAGTCAAGATATAATGAATGCATCATGAAGGTCCTCAATCAAAATTTGCTCAATTATGAAATATGTTGCAGAGACAGATGTACACAGACCTTAGGCGTGGCTGGCATTTCACCATATGAGCCTTCACGGAAAGATGAACCTTCTGCTTCCTTGTATTGCAACTGAAAATCAAACAAAGAATCCACACATCAAAGGAAATGAATGAACTTTTAAGTATTAAACCAAGATCTCTTTTATTTTTGTGTCGTTTGAATGAACAATATCGGTAATTCCTACCTATACCTGTATTCATTTCAATATTCCCCTTAGATACATACACCTTAGCCTTTATGATGGAAGAAAGGTGACCAACATCATGCCTTCATTGGCCAGTAAAAATTCGAAGAGAATAATTGCAATACATTTAAACAGTAGCAATGCCTTCAATCTTAGAAGGCAAAATGTATCCTTAAGTGACCATCACTAGCATATAAGCTATGATGGCAACGAAAATTAGAAATGAACAAAGGCATTAGATGAGCCAGTTGGTTCAAAACTAATGCCAGATGAAGAAAAAGACCAATGTCTCAAATACAAGACTGTCAACTATGGGAAACCATGTTTAGAAGTGCAGCTCCTTGTTAGTGGCATATTTACCAAGCAAGATATCATTCTTTCATTATTGACAATCATAATTATCAGATACACTACTGTAATCTAACCAAAAACCATTTGTCAAATCATGTGACTATAATTCAGTCAAAAAAAGGGAAGATAAAGTTAAAAGTGAAGACAGCAAAATAAAAAATCCAAAGAGTTTTTCCACAAAGTGGACTCAGGTATGCATTACCTGTTTTTGAAGGTTCAGCAGGGTCAGAATCTCTTTCCTTAACTCAAGGTGCTCAGCACAGACAGCCTTGGTTGGCACCCTTGGTTTTAAATTAACCTGCAGAAGAGAAGTTGCCACATCATCGTATGTTACAAAAATGATAACCTCAAGTATACATGAAACAAAGAATTCAACTGCGTTCACCATTGGGAATGCTCTGAAATATCAAGCCCTTCATCTTCATAAGAAAAATTTGCAAAAGAAGCTAAGCATATGGAAAATGTGGAGAATTTGCACTGATAAGAACATCAAGAATATCCAGAATCCTTTCTCATACAGAGAAAATAAAAATTAAAGAAAAGAAAACCCACATCTCTTTCTAAACAACCACCTAACATCCCCATCCCAAAAAAAAAAAAAAGGAACAAGGGAGACAATACAGAACTTCACAAATGGAGCAACATAAACCTAAAAAGACCTTGCATCTTCATGGAACACATAGCCACAGAAAGAAAAGGACATTAAGTATGCTGCTAAAGTAAAACAATGGCAGCAAAAACATAAATCTTCGAATGTAAAATCATTTAGTACAGAAAGGAACCAAAAGTGTGGTAGACAGACCCCAAGATCTTGTAATGTTTGTTCAACCCGCTTGATTGTCCGTAGTCCTGCAGATGAGCTTGCAGCTTGTACCATTTGTTCAAGTGCATATGTTCTCAGGTATACCCGAAGCTGAAATGCAATTCAATCAGATTCACTGAGCTTGTACCCAAAATCAGTGTAGCAACAAATTGCAGACCGAAAGTCCTAGCAGTTACTAATAGTGTAGCAGGTAACAGAGAGGAAAAAGACAAATTGAGCATTTCTTCAATGGACAGAAAAATACTCATTTGTCTCAGCCAACCCTTGTCCATGGGCATGCGCAAGCACGTGTGTGTGTGTGTGTGTGTGTGTCAGAAAGAGAGAGAGAGAGGGAGAGAGAACAAAATGATTAACATACCATACGAAGAGAAGTTAAAATAGAGCTATTATCTGCAACTACAAATGATGAAGGCGCTGCAGCAGAGGGGACTTGGGCAATGGACAAAGGTGAAGCATCTTCAGGATTAACAGCCATATCACCACTTTCTGGACCGACATTAGATGCCATAGGCAATGAGGGTTCTTCGGCACCCTGAAAGAAGAGCAAAATCAATTTAATGGAAATGCCACTAACCTGCACAAAACACAAAAAAGGTGTTCTAGCATCCAGAATCATGAAGCCAGCTTAAGGCATATCTTCCCTTCATCTCACTTCTTCCAGAGCTATTGGTATATAGTCAGCATCCCATAGTTCATAAAATAGACAGAACAGCACATTTAAACTAACACTTTACCCGTGCAGCCATGCGTGACTCAGCTATTCTCTTTGCTTCAGCAAGAACCTTAGACAAGAAATAGAAGATGAAGAAATAAGCAACATCTGATAATAAGCAAGTATCAAAGGAAAAGCTTCCCAGAAACATTAACCACCAATAACTGTCAACATAAGGTGCAAACCTCAGCATCTTTTCGTTCCTGCTGCTTTGTCTGGGACAGGACCAAAGATAATGCACGTTTACGCTCTTTTTCTTGTGTAATATTGTATGGTTCCTTCAGAAAGAATGGAATATCAAAATACAAACTAAAGAAAACATACTAAGCCGAATGCATAAGTTTCATTTGAAAGAAAAATGATTTTCAGTTATAAGGAAATATTAGCATTGTTTCCCAATGTTCCCAACATAAAAGAGCAACAATCATGTAAACTTCATATACAAAGTTAGGTCACCTTCACAAGAGGATGTCCGGAAACATCTGCAGGAGATGGAGCTCTTGAAATCAATATAGCTCGGCATACTGAACAAAACAATGCGATAAACATTAATATCAACTTTAAAACAAATTAACAGTTTTATTTCAATTCATAAAACAATAACTAGAGATGCTTCTGATAGTAAGCAGTAAAAAACAGCTAAATACCACTGTAATATCGATCTTTCAGTTCCTCCACTGTTTTAGATGAGGGAAACCTATCAGCTACCACGACGAAACGAAGATCAAAGCGTTCACACAAGTCAAATAATTGATCTGTCTCTTCCTTGGTCCACATCTGATGAGGATAAAATTAAATAATGGAAATTAGTCCAATAAGTCTCCTGAACAGGACTTTAACTCTCAATTTATGGTCGAATTAAAACTTTTAACATGCAAAAATCAACAAAAGAGGCCACAGGAATGATTTGGCACCTACAGGATCATTTAAATACTTCTCATACTCTTCCTCTGTATATCTGATAATATTGACAGACTGTGTAATGCAAGATAAACAAGAAGATTAAACTCCCATAGTTACAAGAAGAAAAGGCAAAGATTAACTGCAGGCAGATATAATTACTTGAGCAATCCATAATAAAACTTGTTCACACCTTGTTATACTTGGCGAACGAATAATCACCAGTTGGCGGAAGACCATTGACAACTCTGACCTGGAAATCATACGACAATCTAAGAGCTCTTTCAAATGCCTACCATAATAAGTGAAGCCAATCCATGAAAAGATGACACTCGGGTAGCAAAAAACTTACCCAATGGTAAAGCTGCAAATTATCCTTTCTTGCCGAACTGGTAAAAGGAAGCCACTGCCAAGTGATCTGAATTCATGTTTCCGAATTTATTAAAAAGAAAACAGATCCTATTTAATAAATCGAACTACTACTGAAATCAATAACGAAAACATGCCAAGGTTTCACATTTTATCAATTTATATAAGACCAAGTCGAGAAGAAACACAGATGGGAAACAAATTAGAGAATTGCACTAAAATGACAGCTCTCTTCAGCAATGCATTCTTTCAGTTCCCTCCCTAATCAAACCCATTTAACATAATCAAACCCTAACCTAAACAACCAATTCTCAAACGGCGAACAAATGATAGAACCGATACCAAAACCCTAGGAAAACAGAAAAATAAAATAAAATTAAAAGACCTTCTCATCAGATGGGGGGCGTCGTTTCAATTGAGACGAATCAATCGATGGCATAAGAGGTGCCAACCCTCCGGTAAGAGCATAAACCTACAGTTTCACAGACAAACCGTTTCTGGTCACTTAATTGAAAGATGACAGTTAAACAGAACAAAATAGGAGCAAAATTAGTGCTCGTTAACATGCCTCCCGCGAAATGCCATCCGGTTTTCTCTGGGAATCTTTTTTGGGCTGAGATTTCTTTTCTTGCGCTATTGGTAATTGAGTTTTGGGCAATCCCAGGATGTCCTTGGCGTCCATTTTTCGTATCTAAAAATAGAATTAGGGTTTTGGTCTGACGGAGGTTATATAGTCAGTAGCTCGAATTTAGACCACATGAAGTGATCAGTTAGCGTTACTGCACGTCTGGTTTCGATTCTGAATACCTCTGAATTGAGCAGTTAGGGTTTTGTTAAATTGAAAATTGGGACAAATCGAAATCAGGGTTTCCACGTTCGAGCGCGAAAGAAAGGAGCTGAAGGGGTTTGTTTGGATTACAGGCAGGTGACAAAAATTCTCAACTACAAACCGGTGACCGGTTCTCCCTGTAACCAGTTATGATCTGTAGGCCAGAGCACTAACCGGATACCGATTATACGTCAGTGTCACCCACCATTGGGTTTCTGGATGGAGCATATTAGTATTGGGCTTCTCAAATACCTGATCCAATTTTACACGCAACATCAGTACACCTGCATTGCTTTCCAATGCAGGCAGCCGAAGCACATTTGTTGCCAATAAAAATAAAGAACAGAAGAGAAGAGTCCAGAAAAAGAACGGACGCCAGAGAAATTATAAATAGAGATAGAGAGAGAGAATAGTAGAATATCAGAGATAATATTTAGAAGGAAAGACAACTTAATTCTGTTTTTTGCATGCCCATATAGTGATTTTTTTTTTTTTACGTTAATCAAACAACAGAGAAAAGACAAATCAATAAAGAGGAAGCAACTAAACTCAAAGTTAACAAGCTTTACCCTATACACTCAGACTTAAACTTCCTTATAATTAATAAAAGAAAAAGAAACATTAGAAAAAATAACAGAAGAAATATTACTTGCCAAATAAAGCGATCTGCATATAGCAGAGCTACCCTTACCAAAGAATGAACAACTCTATTAGCATTTCGAGAAATCCACAGGAAGGATAGATGTTGGAAGTGAGTCTTCAGCTCCTGGCAATTAGCAAACACTAAACCAACTTCAGAAAAATTAGAAGAACCAAAATTAATCCCATCAATTACCTCTAAACAATCTGATTCTAGAATAACATTATCCAAATTAAGGCTTTTGATCCAGGCTAAAGCTTCTTTAATAGAAATGGCTTATGCTAGAGTGGTATTAGAGCAAAAGAGAATATGCCCCAAAAAATCCAAGATAAAGTTACCATAGTGGTCCCAAAGAATAGCTCCAAAATTTGACTTATTCCTTCTTTTAACAAACGAAGCGTCAACATTGCATTTGACTCAACCATTCAAAAGTTTCTTTTAATATAGAGTACGACTTAGCCTGTCAGAAACAACCTGCACTTGAGCAAACGTAGTTTTCGCTTCTTTCCAATCTCTAAGATAGTCATCCGCAAATGAAACAATAGTATTCGACAGAGTATCTTTTTGTTTCCAGCAAAAGAGATTCCAATGAAACCATAGACTCCAGCAGATAGCGAGGGCTCTATCTCTAAGATCCAAATTATTGCCACACAACCAAGAGATAATACAACCCTTAATAACAACACCAAATAAAACAATACCTGAAGACATCCATGTGTTTCTAGTTTGAGGGCAAGTAAGCAAAACATGATCCATTGTCTCCATTACACCACAACGTGAACAAGAAGGATCCAAAGTAACACCATGCGTCAGGATGCGCTGCTTGCAAGGAACAAAGTCAAGCAAGATTCTCCAAATAAACTCTTTAATCTTTGGCTGGAGATGAGCACCCCAAATAGCATTCCATGGGCCCTCCACAACATGAGCTTGAATATCTGAAAAATGAGAAATAGCAACTCTGTATCCAGACTTCACACTATAAATCCCATTCTTGGAGTGATGCCAACAAAGAGTATCTTTCGGCATAAAAGGAGAAATGGGAATTTGGAACACCTGCAAAGCCTCATGGGGAGCTAGAATGTCATTAACCAGAGAATGATCCCAAGTCGAATTACTAGCATCAATTAACTCATTAACTTTCATCTCAGTCATACCACGCAAAGGATTCGAAAGCACAAAAACATTAGAATCATTGATCAACCAAGGATCTTTGAACACCGAGATAGAAGCACCATCACCCATACGCCATCTAACACCCTTATCCAAAAGATTTTTAGCTGAACAAATACTTTTCCAAATAAGACTAGGATTTCTTCCTTCCTTTGCATTTAGAAAATCACAATTCGGAAAATACCTGGCTTTAAAAATCTGGTTTGGTAAAGAATCTGGGTATGTTAAATATTGCCAACCCTGTTTGCATAACATCGCAAGATTAAAACACTTCAAATCACGAAAGCCCATACCGCCTAATTTCTTGGGAACACAAAGTCTCTCCTATTTAGCCCAATGGATTTTAGCACGGTCACTCGTAAATCGTCACAAATGCCCATAGGAATCCGAAAAACACTCATACAAAAGTAGGAAGTGTTGGACCCCGATCTTTTAGTGAAACTTAGAAATAGTAAATGAAATTGAATGAGTGTTTTTGTATATGTATTGTATTATAGATGAATTTGTGCTTTAAGAAAAATTAATGAGAAAAGAATTGATTAATTTTAATGGCTTTGATATTTGAGTAGATTTGTATGGGTTATGAGAGTTTAAGTGAATGAGTTGGTTGAAATGGAAGTTGAAAAATCAAGAAATAAAGAGAAAGAGTGTGAAAATTGAAGAAATAAGAAAATTTGACTTTTTAGGGATGAGAGTTGACGTTTTAATTTAGGCCAAATTTAAGAAAATGATCTTCATGAAACTTGTAGCTTATATTCCCAGCTTTTTATCGCCATAAAGTATGTAACTTTTTGGATGTGGGAATTGCAAGATATGAAATTTGAAAGTTTGGATTTTGTTTAGGTGTTGTTCAACAGGGCAGAATCTTTGAGTGAAAAATTGACCTAATTAGAGGTTGAATTTCCTCTTAAGTTCTTCATGAAAGTTTTAGATTATGTTTAGATCTTTTCATTGATGTAAAGTATGCAAATTTTGGAATATGAAATAGGAAGTTATGATTTTTGAAAGTTCTGTCACTGTTTTGAGATGACAAGGAGGGGCAGTAACTTTGATTGGATTTTTAACCCCTTTAGAGATAGAATTGATTTTCGAGTTCTTCATGGAAGTTGTAGAGCTTCCTTTTATATTTCCATTGATGCCAAATTTGTCAAATTTGGAGTTCGGGATCAAGAGTTATGAATTTTGGAAGTTTTGGTTTTATATATATATGAAAAATCCTTTTTGTTTTGCTATTCTCCTCCCCTAATCCGACCCTTGTTCAATCTTTTGCTTATAATTTCTCCGTCCGACATCCAATTGACTTGGTTTTTGAATCGTTGGATTCCTAAGACAATTATCTACATCATGATGGGAATTTTATAATTTTTTAGATTAAATTGAAAGAGATTGAT
>JANZLX010000182.1:8988-29224 GCA_025531955.1 Erythroxylum orinocense
GTAAGCTGCATCACCTCCAAAGCTGTCTTCTGTGGCCGCTTACTGGTGGCGAACTGGTTCAGGAATAATAATCTGAAATCTTCAAAGCATGTGATACAGCTAGGGGGCAAGCTGTTGAACCATCGCCGAGCTCCCTCTTGGAAGGCCGTGCAGAAAGCCTTACACTGGATGGCGTCCGAAACACAATGTAGATTCATCATGGACTGGAAGTGTTGTAGGTAGTCCAGGGGATCGGTCTTTTCAGTGTATTTTTCAGGGGTCGGTATTTTGGTGTTAGGCGCCAGGAAGCTATCCAAGATTTTCGGAGTAAAGGGAGAGCTATACTGTGCCGTAGGGCGATCAGGGCGGAAGCTCATAGCTGCATTGATCTGATCATCCACGATCTTCTCTAGGGCTTCAGTTGGGCGGTGATCGGTCGTCATGCTGGTCTGTCGTGCAACTTGCCTCGCGGACGGCTGCTGCTGTGCTAGTTGAGACTGCGAGATTTGGCGAATCAACAAATCAGCCGCTTCTTCAATCTGTTTTCGGGTGAGGGTGGTGTGTATAGGCGGGAGAGTATTTGCATCCGATCGAGGTTAGAGATTCGGGCACATGTTGAATGCAGCGTTATCTTTCAAAGCTACGCTCTGTTCTTCTTGTTCCAAGGTTGGAGGTTGCGGTTGATCATTCGGGTTTGAAGATTCTGTGCGGGAAACATGAGGCGCAGGCGGCAGGGTTGCAGGTAATTGCAAACCTATGCGTTGCATTACCAGAGCCGCGACAACGGCTATGTCAGGGTTTGTCGCCGCCGTCTGACTGGTCTATATATTTCTGGACGTGTTGCCCAGAAGTCGGGCCTCACGATCGGCGCCAATTGGTTCTGCCGGATTCTGGCTAAACTGTACGTTGCCGTTTGAATCCATGAGTCAGTTGTCTCACGTAAGAATTTCGGTGTGAAGATCCTGCAAAACAAAGAAGGCATGTCGAGGGTTGTGTCCCGATTAGCCCCTCCGACGCTCAAGTCAGTCTTTTAGTGAAGGTGAGGCTGCTAAATACAGAGAAAGCTAGGTTATGATTGCGTACCTTCATCACAAAGAAATCATACCTTATATATAAGATGGATGCTAGGGTTAAATCTTCACGTAGACTCCTACTTTTGCATGGAAGGTTTTCTCCTGCTAATGGACTATGGAGAGTATGAATCGGACTTGGGCTTGACATCTTTGATGAATGGACCGATCTACCCACGAGTCATTTTGACCGAGTCCAGGCCCAACATAGCCGACCCGACCAATGTACATATACTATTCCTCTCTAATGCCCATGGCCATGGTGTATAATGCACTAAAAAACGAGGACTTACTCCTACAGTTCATGTTGGCATGCCAAATATGGTCAAAGCGTGGAAGATTGTAGCGGATGGTTGTCTACCAAAGGAGTTCTGTCTTGATATAGCTGGACAAGCTCACTCATTGGCTACCCACAACGACACATTGTTTGCAGGAGCGAAGGACGGTTCAATTTACGCATGGAACTTCAATTTAGAGTGTTTTTAACAAAGTCGCAACTCTCGAAGGACACACCGAACCAGTTGTGTGCTTGACAGTAGGAGAGGGAAAGTTATTCTCAAGTTCAACGGACGGTAGAATCAGAATTTGGGATCCTGAAAAGTTTGCGTGCTTAGAGACGCTTGTAGGACATGAAGATACAGTGACTCTCCGTTAAGCTCTTCACTAGATGGTTCTGTACGAGTATGCGGTATGTCCCAAGCGGGTAACTTGGAAACAATTTATTCCCACAAAGAAGTCAAGGAGTTGTAAATATGTTTGGTATGGAAAACGATGAAGGCAAACCAATTTTGTTCTGTTCTTGTATGGACAAGCCTGTTCGATCGTACGAGTTACCTTCATTCACAGCAAAGGGAAAGATCTTCGCAAGGACAGAGGTGCGAGCAATGCTGAGCGCCCTAACGGAATGTTCTTCCATGGTGGTGGGACAGGTGTGATTAGTGTCTGGAGGTAGTCGTCAAAACATGACGCCGCTAATGAAGATAAAGTTTTATGAACTGCTACAACATTTGGTGTATAATGTACAGAGTACAGACCAACCTTGTAATGTTCTTCATTGTATGACATAAATAAAGTTGACGTTTCTTCACTTATAAGGATTGGTATATGATGTATGCTTATAATGATTAGTGTAGCAGATGCCTATCTTAAATGCACGAGGGTATAGTATATGACAAAGGAAGGTCCTTGAACCTTCGACAATGATTGTTTTGCTCCAGCCAACCGCTTCAACTTCCTAGTTTATGATACTCTGCAGAACTAGTATTCACAAACATGGAAATCTAATGTAAAATGTGTCCTTTCATGTGAAACATTTTCTCCATGCTATCCAATGTATCTAATATTTGCATTGTTATTTGATATTTTCCAAAATGGTTTTCTTATGTAAATAAAACTTCTGAAATAGAAAAGCATTATTCAGAGTACAGAGATGTTAGAGAGCATGAAACGATTTAGAGTATAGCAGAGCATGCCCTTGTTGTACAGATGATCGTAAATGATCACTACCAAGATCTTCGTTTGCAATATACATAGGCAACAAACTATAATCAAAATTAAGCTCATGAGAGGTAAAAGCTGATATTAATTTCTTTATATTCCTGAGCCGCATAATAATGCCATTTACAAGGCCTGATGTTAAACTCCTTTCTATCATGGTGAATTAATGGGAGACACACCAATACAAGCCTCTCTACTAATGCACCATACGCGACTTCGACTAGGTGTAGAATTCACAGAGATTTCCCTGCCCTCGGTGTCCGAAAATTCCCATTCAGAAGCATTCAATTGTTGATCCTTTCTATCAACCTTGTTCATTTGATCAGTAAGTGAATGCCGAATTTGCTGCAGCTTTTCCTGATTCAAAGCTATGTCTTTTCCTGGAAAGTAAGCAGTTGCCACAGGGGAATTAGGATTGCTCACAATATCTTGTTTCACAATGTCTCCCATCCTAGACAATATGCTGTAAGCTAAGTTTCCAAGAACTCGGGAATAGGCTTCCAAGATCGAATGCCCCACATCCTAATGAAATAAACACACGCAATTATTCCATATCATATGTCGTGAAATTTTATGTATCGATGATTTGACTTGCAATATTCCATGAATCAATGCAAAAAAAGAAGAATAGACTCAATTTTCACTCACCTTTCCGTATTGGATTTTTATGATATCAAAAAATGATTGAGAAAGGTTTGGATATCTCATCTTCAGCTGCCTCATAAGGGCTTCTCCTCTGTCTAATAAAGATTCTGACTTGTCAATCTCTGACAACGGATCTTTCACAAAAGACCATGATGTCCGAACAGGTGACCATGAAGTCCGAACAGGAGATCTACCGCTAGTTTGTGCTGTAATTCTTTCTTTCCACACAAACACTGCAGATTCCAGCTTGTTAAAGACCTCTAAGGCACTGTTTTCAGATTTCAATCTAAGAGAATTTAGCATTTCCTCTGCCATGCTCGATCCTGCAGTCAAGGCTTTGTACAGGTTCTCACCAAGATTCAACTTGCCAGACTGTAAAAATAAGCAAGACATGTCACAAGACTGTTCATCTAGAAGTATCTGAATCTAAAACTTAATCTCGTCCATCATTATTGTTTAGTTAATCAGTGAACAAAGGTATATTCCAAATATCCACCAACTTCTCAAGAAAAAAATTTCTAAATCAATGTTTCATTTCATTTCAAACAGCTGAACTATTTCACCACCAGCATATATAAAACCCAACCGCAGCATAGTGTGCTGGCCTAAGTTTAAGATAAATCATAACTGCATTAAACTAAATGATATAATGAAGTAAAACAGGCCCTTTATCAGCTAACGAACAAAGTGTAGGACATAGAAGTTTACAGAGCAATAAAGGTCTGTTGAGAAAATGCATACAGATTTATGCAATTAAGAATGGCACTTTAGAGAAAGTACGCTTACTCTGGGAAGTGCATCCCTAATAATGTCTGGTACAGGCATTTCAAGCAAAACATGTTCATTGATGGCTTTGGCAGCTTTGAATATTTGATAAACCATCTGGATCTGATGGAGCAATTTCTTTCTTTCCAATTCAGAAAGCCCAGCTCTGGGAACTTGAGGCTGTGGTAGCCACCATTTCTTGCTCTGCTTCGCACTCTTGCTTTTTCCTTCTGCCCGAGTTCCTACTTCTGAGTACCAAAACTCGGTATCAACCATAGAATCCAGTGTCTCCTGTAAAGATAAACAAATCCAAAGCAGTGAATATGATGGCAAATCAATGACTAATAATTAAACTGTAGGAGTGAAGAGATCGCCCACAATTAGCATAGAGTCCAACTTCTGAAGTGCTGGAAGATTCATGTGGATGTCTGAACGGGCTTTTGGAGTCATTATCTGCCTCAATATAACAAGTAACTATGAGATTTTCCAAGCCATATAACAAACTTAAAGTTTACTCCACTGTGTCGCAATAAATAAAGAGCACCTCCAAGGTCCGGCCATTAGCACCATTTTGCTTGGCAGGAACTAACTCCACCATATAGTTTGCAGGAGACAGCAACCAGTCCATCTCTCTTCTCCATTTATTCTTTCTTTCCTCATTCAATGGCTCTAGCTTCCACAACTCCCCGAATACAGATGCTAAATTTCATCCAAAAAAAAGAAAAACCTTTTAAGAGTTAGAAGAAATGACCATAGAATTCTACTTGCAAAATGAATGAAATATCAGCAAGAATATTGTTTTGGCATACTTTTGAAGTAATATGAACATCAAAAGCTTTATGAGATAATATGGAGGACTAGATTAATATTTAACAGACATTAACAATTGATTAAGAACAGAAAATTCATGCCCAATTGGGATGGAAAATTCATCACAAAAATCAAAGAAATTAAGAGCAATTGAAGTTTCAACACAGAAAAATGTTTACAGTATACCTGCAAGATTTGTTATCGCTTTGGACAATGCTAACGCAGCAGTGAAGCCTTTACGCCCTCCTGTAATATCATCACCCAGTAAGAGTCTAGCAAATTTTTCCTTCATTATTTCCTTGTCAGAATAGTGAATGGCATAAGCTGGCTTCTCTTTCACATAAAAATGTTGGGGGCTTGCTGAAAGGTCCCATTCATCCAAACCTTCATCATTCTTCATCATCAACCATTTAGAAGAAAATGATCCAAAAGCATCTTTGCTAGAAGAACAGCTTGATTCATCATCATCCAACGAGTCACTCATGCATCCATCTCCTCTGCTCGTGCCACTTTCATTTTCATACGACTGATTGTTTATAATGCAAGTCTCAAGTCCATTATAACTCATGATTCCTGTAATTTTCAGTTACAAGTTGCAGTGGTCTCATGGAAGTTTTTCAGTCTCACAAACAATGATCAAAAACATTGTGTATGTGAAGCAAAATTAAAAACCTTCTCATGTTAACTGGGTGTATGCAACGATATAACATCACAAAACCTTATAATTAAAACAATGGAAAGACTTAGATCACATAAGAGTTCTTGCATCAACTTGCTTGCTCCTAAAAATTTATCAAAGGGAGAGATGATCACAAGAAGTTCATGACCTTTGTACTGTTCAATATCATAAATAGATGCATAACGTTCTCTTTTCATTTTATTATATTTTCAGTACATGTGCATTACCTCATATTTTGTTTACCTTAAATCCTCATTAGACTCAGCCTCTTGATTAAGCCTTTGATTTGAAAAACAAGCCCCCTTCATAAGGAAATGTTTCTTAATACTTGATCTAAACCGCTCCACATCTAGCGGCCATAATCCAATAAGCTTCTCTCATGGAAGTGTAGCAGCTACCAGTTTCTTTTGGTCATTATTGTCTAATAAGTTGCAAGTACTTGCAAACAAATATTGACGTTAGAAGTTATTTACAAGACCCATATAATATTCTCTCAAACCCTAAAATCAAGTTCTCATATTCTGACACCACAGTCGGGATAAGTATATGTAACTTGTTTCAGACGCTTAATATAAACAAACTAGATCTTTTTCTTTTTTGCAAATGCACCATTGTATCATGATTCCATGAAATCTAAACATGTCTGATATCTAGGCAATAACACTTTCTTTTCAGATTCTATAGAGGACATAGGTACATATAGGAAAGACAAGTTTCCTTGTGCATGATTATGACAGGACCACAAGATTAGAAGGAAGTTTCCTTCAAGAATAGGCCTATCCCTGTGCCCTTGGAAGAAATTGCTACGAAACTTGACATGATTTGTCTTCCTTAGACACCAAGCGACTGTGGACAGGCAGTCGCTAAAGGTTGTTAAAACGTTCACACACTTGCACAATGACTAGAGAGGACTTCCATGGTGTGTGTGGACCAAAATTCCTTTAGATAATGAAATTTGGGTCTCCAGTTAGTAACTCCATTTCAGCTCAAATCAAATAAAAAAATACAAGCACACAATGTTCCCCACTTTTGCATCAACCACAGAAAGATCACCGTACCAGACACCCCAACTGTCTTTGATTTCAACTTTACCGTCTCTGAATGATACATAATGCACATAAAAAAGAAAAGGTTGAACATATAAGATAAACCCCCATGTGCTTAGCATGTCAATGGCCCATTTGTTGGTCCCACCTAGAAAATGGAGCCTAATTAGACTATGAAATATATCCATGATCACCGGGAATTTCAAGTTTAGGTAGTCCACAGTCCCCACTGCACCACTTGTTATTAGGCCCCAAAAATATTAATGGCAAACACTACGTGAGTAAGAAATGGAACCCCTTACCCTAAATTTTGAGAATGACCTCAATTTCACAACTTAGGAATGAAGTTTGGAAATACACACAAGACTTTTCAAACAATGGAGGGAAAAGCCATGCAGAGTCCAAGGGACAAGGACATCACTCTTCTTAAGACACCATAAATGTAGTGCCCAGAATTAATTAGAGGGCACCATTGACGCATTTTAATGGCTACCACTCTCTTTAAGGACTCAGAGATATTCCCACCGGTTACCTGACACGTTATGGGCCCTACCTCATCCCTTACTTTGACCAACCAACCTGATGACCCAAGAACTAGAACACGTTACTGTTAAACAAATGAAGGAAATTTATATCTGAGGAAGCAAGTCAAATTTGTACATTTGCAAAATGGACCACTCCATGTGGTGGGTGTTTGTTAGATTACAAACAACATTGTTTTGCAAGTTTTATAAAAAGAATGAACTGCATTAATCACAGGGATTTAATTATTTAACATAAAACTCACCCAAACAATAGTACAAGAAAATGATAACAGTAGATCTTACTCTCTTGTTCATCAAAATCAATGCTAGTCTCTCTGTCCCCAGTGCAACAAGCCAACCTTCTACCCATCATCATCATCTTTTCCTTTGACAATAATCTATTCAATCGTTGCAGAGATTACTGGAAATATCAGTTCCTTTGAATAAGAATGCCAAAACCTTGCCCCTGCATCACAGCACACAACTTATACTTCTTTTTAATTTAGTGCATCAAAAAGCTTTCCTTTCGGTCTTCAAGTAAACAAATAGACTAATATATCGTTTAAGAATGACCCACTTTCATAAATCAACTGGAAATAAAGATACAAACTTTACTCGGAATAATAAACAATACGAGTCCCTTAATATATAACAGCTCGATTACTGTGTCAAAAGGTATCAGATTGAGATCAATAATATTTAAAGCCGAACTGACAGATCAGTTCAAAGTAAATTTGACTCAAAAAATGAAACAAACATATTGATCAATCTGAGTGGAAGAGAAGAGAGCAAATGATACAAAAGAATGGATTTTGAACAGTTTCAAAGCTTATACGAAAGGCTGATCAAGATAAAGGCAGTTGGCGTCATAGGCATAATGAAAAGCGGAAGTAAAGTTGAAATCTCTAGGATGGAACTTAGAGAAATAGGAGAAAGTCAAAAAGAAAAAGAAAAAAGAACAGTATTTAATATATTTCGGATTCGATGTCAAAAGGGCACTACCATATAATAAAGCTTTGGGTAGATTCCTTGTATACTTTTCACCTCTGATCTCAAACCGCAAAGTGACCAAAAGTAGCGCTTCAAAAGTAACCAAACAAGAGAGGGTAAATTGGGATATCTTTTCAGCTTAAATCAATGTAAGATCTTAAAAAATAAACCAGCACTGAAATTTCATTGCATTTTAAGTTCCAGAAAATGTATTTCTCGAGAACCACCGCACAGAAAGAGGGGAAAAAACTGTGGTTTGAAGTTCCAAAATGAAAGCAAAACAATGTCATGTGTCATAATTAAGAAAAAGGAGAGAGAGAGACATGTAAAGTCTAATCATTTTGACAAAGAAGAGAAAGTTTTTGGTGATATTGTGTTCTCAGGAAACAATGAGTATGAAATGGGATGCAGAAACAGCTACTTTGAAATGTAGAAAAAAGAAAAAGAAGAGGTAATGAGAGAGAAAACATAATGAGATCATAACAGATATTTAACAAACCTTGAAAGAACCTGTAGAAGCACTTGATTCTTCGAAGCTGCTGTCTACAAATGACGTGAAGTACATTAGACAATGGACTTCAAGTGGGTGCGCTTATATATCTCTCCTCTCCCTTACTCCAACCAGCAAAAATCCAAATTTGAAGTTTGTAACACCCAATAACTAAAATACAAGACAACAAACAAACAGTGGCATCAGTAGGATAAATGGGGAAGAGGAGAGAGTAAATGCAAGAATGGGAAGGGCCAAAGGGGAGTAAATACGAAAGCAACCAACCCACCGGCAGGACTCCAGAACAGTAATTTGGAAGAGTAGATTAGAAAACTCTGCTGCACGCACAGAGGCTCAGAGTCAGAGACGGAGCAATGCTAATGGGCAGTGGGGCAGTGGGGCAGTTATAATAAAAAAAAATTTGAATAGATAGAGACAAAGAGAGAGATGCGCGGGCCTACTCTATTATTCTAAGTTGTCTAAGGAGCACGAGGGCCGCTTGATTTTTGGCTCCTGGTCCTGGGCGCCGATTGTTGATCTCGAAACCGCGTTTATTGCTAATCAAAACTCAAAAGTGTTTTAAATTATATGTTTATTACTTAAACATAACCTCAATTGAACGGAATCCACAAAAGTCTATTGAGTCACTAGGAAGTTGAAGGTTTGTTGAGTGAGATCTTATGACACAAACTGTCACATTACATGGAGACATGAACGTACGAGTTTCACAAGTCCTTGTGACACTGCACTTATGTTTGTTAGGGATGATAATAGAGAGACTGATGGGCTTAAATTTAGGCATATTTAATGGTCAATTTATGAGTTAAGTCTGGCCTAAATTGATTCAAGCAAAATGAAATTGCTTTGCTTAGAAGAATTAGGTATTAGGCAAACATGAGTCTAGGCATTAGTGAAATCGGGTGTGAGCTGGCCAATGTTATCTCTAATCTTTGCCCACGATTATATAATTAAGCTCAACTACATTTAGAGAATGTCCGTACCATTTCTAATTTGTTTATTTTCCATTTTCAAAATTCCACAGAGAAGAAAAAGTGGATAGGTACTAATATGATGTGGATACTTAAACTACCAGCTCCTATAGTCCTACAATGGGCATGGGCCAGGCAAAAGAAAGGAGCGGAGTCTTGAGAGTGAAGGGGAATTTTTGAATGGCTTCATTTTTTGGTTGAGGTCTTGTCACTTTAGCCTCTGTCCCACTGTGGATTGGTGGCGGTGGATCCAATTCCCATTTCTAGCTTCTGTCTTTACTTCCATCAACTCTCTTCTCTAGTGCAATTCATTTTCAAACATTTCACTTTTATTATTTTCGTTTGTCTCGATATTTGCTGAAACATTAAATCTTAATCACAGAGATTAATAACTCAATGGAAGAAGAGGTTGAAAGTCTCAAATCCCAAGCCATCAAAATTGAAATTATAAGGGAATCTATGCTCATTTACTGAATGATCATGTGCATATTATGTAGACAAAATAGTAATAAAGTAAAACTAAACTCGACTTAATGGCGAACAATCGCATTTTCCCCCGTATTGGGTTAAGTTTTGGAATTAAGCGGAAGAGAGTGGAAAGCTCCAGGTTTTAAGAGCCCAGAGGGGCGCCGGAGGGGAGGGGTTGTGTCAGATCAGATGTCCCCTCTAATTTTAAACCCACTCATCATTGCAGGCACGGGAACAGGCACTAACCACTAAGCTCCTTTAAAATATTCTCTTTCGTATTTCATTTACTTTGTTGGGTAAAGAATTTCCTTTATTATTCAAAAAACAATAACTTTTCCGGTCAAAATTTTAATTAGTTTTGTAAGAAAAATTAGAGTTTAAATAGACCAGTTGGTTTGGGCCACTTCACCAAGATTTTGTTGAAATTGTGTAATTGAATTTTTGAAAAGTTGGCAGTCCTGTGCTGCCCCTACTTAGTACTTATTGCTGTCACATCCGTTGAAGCGTCAGATACGATTAGACATTTTTTGTTATAGTAACTGTCACTAGGCTTTTGGTGAAATTAGGTTTTAGTTTTTCTAGCGCAATGCATATATATGTTATAAAGGTTGCAGTATTTGCCCAATAGAACTGTCAGCACAGGCTCGTTCAGTAAGGATTTGCAGTTACTATATATATTTTTTCTACTTGTTACACCTTCATATACAACCCAGTGAAGTTTTTCAATTTGCCAAACCTTCCTGCTCCTCGAGATATCATATAATGGGAATGGAACTTGTATTCTGTTAAAACTTCCAACAGCTAAAGGGTAAAGATTGCCGAGAAGGTATTTCGGATTTTCACGCACACAAGTGCACCATCTTCCCTTTCATGAAGTGGGGCTTGTCTCTTGTGGGGGCTGTGACCTATCTAAAGCTGCTGTCAAGGGAGTAATATAAAAGTAAGAAGTATACTTTTTGTTTCACGTAACGCTAATCCTTTTCAAATTATGAATTAATCACGGATTTTAAAATGCTACTATTTTTATATGTAATTTCTTCTTTAAATTTATTTTCTTATAAAAATAACTAATTCTAAAATGTTTAATTTTTAAAATTTTAATTAAGTAACCAACTTTTTAAAACTTTAACAATTTAAACATACCATATTATCATAAATAACCTTTTTATTCACTTATTAAAGTTTTAAAAATTTGATCACTTAATTAAAAAATTTAAATTTAAACTGATTTAAAAAATCTTAAAATTAGACACTTTTAAATATATTATCCCAAAAAATATCATTTGTGTTATTATTTTTTTCTTTATACATTGTTTGTATTTTTGGTATGAGACAAAAAGTCCTTTTACATTATAAATAAATATTTAATTTAAAATTTAATCTTTAGATTTATCATGCCTTTTCTTCTCTATTTTGTTCTTTTATGTTAGTTGTTCGTCATTAGATTAAAACTATTTTTCCTTTTGCAAAAGGCACTTTAAATTTTTTTAAGCTCCAGATTATTTCTGTTATAATTGAAGCGTTTAAAATGAACTAATACGTTATTACTTTTAGTTTAGTAGAAGTGCTTAAGTTTTTTTTCTATTATATTTAATATTTTTAATTAGTTGCAAGTTTATACTGGTATGAACTAATAAGAGAATGTGGATCGGTGATAGAGACAGCAATTAAATGATTTTGATAAATAATGACCACAAACTATGAAAGGACAATTGCCCCCTTATATGTGGCCCAACTGAGTCAGCTAAATACTTCCTTCGATTCATAATAAGAGTTGTTTTAGAAAAATGCACGTTTATTAAGAAAATTAATAAAATATCTGATATACCCTTATTAATTACATGTTAAGATACCTTGAAAATATAATCTGTGTAATTAAGATGTGAGAGAAATTATAGGGTAATTTTGGAAGTAAAATTATAAATATGCATAAAAAGTCACGAATGACACTTATTTTGAATAATTAAAATCCCTCTAAAACGATACTTATTATGAATCAGAGGAAATATCTTTTAACCTTGGTCTTATCAAAGCTACAACTTTGGGGAGAAACATAGCTACTATCATATACTATGGCTATCATAGTGCCTAAGCAGAAGGTGAATTTCAATCCTTGCGTTTAAAAGGTAAAATCGCTTGTCCTAAATATCCTCACATTCAGCATTGTAAAGAAGGTGATTTACGGTTTGATCTCACTTAGCTTATCTAAAAAGTAGCCTATTATTTAGTGCTCACTAAGGAGCCGTTACATTAGATAAACTCTTAGCTTATCTAAAAAGTAGCCTATTATTTAGTGCTCACTAAGTAGCCATTAGATTAGATAAACTCTCACACTCGCGGCTACGACTCGAACTTAAGATTTTGTACTCAACTTTCTTTCTGATAACCAGTTGAGCTACACGAAGAACAGTTACTTTTGGGAAGGCCGGAAGAGCAATAATCGATTATGACCAACTCCAATGAAGGCAAAATAATTGAATAACGGTTGAATTGGAATTTGGAAGCAGGAAAAGGGGAACAATAAACAGTCAGAAAAGTAAATTATTGCAACCTGACGAAACAAAATAAAGACGACAGACATGCCTTGACAATTTAGGTGCTGACCACTGACATTAAGGACTAAATAGCGCTTCGTCACATGATTTCAGCTTAGGTACACAGAGCTACATGATATCACTCATTCACTACAAATACAAAGAGAGGTATTAACAGTCGTGCTATTTGACTATGTGCCCCACTGAAGAAGGCGAAGGCGTCATATTTCCCCATAAGCTATGAAAGTTCTTCAGGGGTAACAGGCACAAACAATGATCAGAAAGCAGTGTGATACAGGAAACCAGTAGAGAAATTGTCATAAAGCCCAGTACAGTAGCACCACCAATAAAAACAATTTCATTGGTAGAAGACCTGACGTACAAAAATCCTTCAAAGTTTTATTACAACGCATAGTTTTAACCTTTAAAGCTCGGAAAGATACATTTAAATCTCTAATATTAATCGAATTGAACTATTTAACGTTCATCTAAATTGTGAAGATTAATTGAATAAAAATTGTAATTTATAATTTATAATCTTAACTAAAGTCATATTTTCTTCAAGTCACTGACATACAATGCATTATATAAATTTACGCGTTCTATTTTACATGCCAATTATATGTCTATCCATAAATGCATTAAAATGCGTTAGGAGTTTAATTGTCTGATCTTTTAGCAAAAAAGTGACAAGTAAACTGTATTATACAAACTGCAAAGTGAAGAAAACAACCGTCAAGTAAAGCACAATTAGTAACAATATAGCAGAGACAAGACATGACTCGCTCATTTCTTCAGAGTCAGTCCAGGGCCAAGCGCTCAAGACAATGACACATTAAATCCATTTGTTTAAAAGGCAACCTACGAGCATTTGAAATATGGTATCTGTTAATATTCCACCTTAATGCGTGGAACAAGAACAAAGAGGGAACTCGATTATAATATAAGAGTGCATTCCAATATGTTAAGTGTTTCACAAGACAAATACAATAGCATACAAATCACAGCAACAGAATAGAGACAAAAGAAACTAATCTACAAAACAAATTGACAAAAAAAAAGAGGAAAAAAACAACATTTGAAGATAAGAGAAATAACAAACATAGATAGAGTGACAAATATGGTCACAGTGTAAGTCACGGAAACAACTCGTTGTAAAAATACAAAGAAAAAATTGCGTACATTATGATCCTCTTCAAACCCCGCAGAGCAGAGAGCCTTGTGCACTGAATATGTTAACATCGACTTTTTAGATAGAGAGACAAATGAGGCATCAATATTTCTGCAGGGTACTTAATGACATCATACAGTTCATTAATCAAACATGACGAAAGAGTTACCCAACTGCACATGAACAGGAGTCCAGGGTAGCTGGGTAGGTAAATACCAGCATCGGTGCTTAATCTTATATTCTTAATCGTTTGCCTATTTTGTAATACTTCAAATGATAAATGTAGAAGACAAACGACTACCGAAGCATAACTAGGCAGCCAAAAGATTCACAACAAAGATGAAACCAAAGTGATGCTCTACGCTGAATTTCAAGTTAATAACGACAAATCATTTTTCTAATCTAAGTAACACACAAAAACAGGTTACTACAGAAATTAAAAGAAAATGAAAATTCATCACATCCAATCCCATATAAAGCCAGTCATTGCTAACTTCCATACCAATATCTATCTCCGTGGCAGGTCCAGAATTATGGTTTAGTGGCGCCAAATATTTAGTGACAGATTGAGCAAGGGCAAAATGACATTCGATACACTGATGGAGGCAAATTAAAATCTTCTTATTGGGAGCATCTCCCCTATTAGGCATTAACTAGATCCGCCCGGTATTTCTCTAACCTCGAGCTTTCAAAATTCAGATCAGATGCTTTTATCAGCTGCAGTCTTTATGATGAACGATATGAAAACAATTTGTGAAGTTCAGTTACCCCTACGACAACCATTCGACGTAGATCAAGTTACTACAACTCAACAAAAGTATGTCTATGCGTTGAACAAAACAGTGAATTGTGTGATATGTGTTGACATATCACCGAATATATTTTAGGTTTTTCCTTCTCGTTGCGAAGAAATTAACAGAAAAAATAACCCTATGCAGAAATAGATGTCTCGCTAGGAAAAAACGGCAAAGAGGTTTAAGGTTCCCGTCCTGAATTAATACCTCTATTTATACAGAAATACGGCAATGGCGATAGATTATGAGATAAATCTGGAGTTGGTTAATCAGCAATAATACATTCGCTTAAAGAGAACCATACTAAAACAGAAAAAATAATTAGTTCAATAATGACAACGTCAGAAAATCATAGTTATTGGCTCAGTATTACTGCAATGAAGTTCAATCGCGCGGGCACACACATATTTATTCAGTCATACATAAATACTACACCAACTTCACCAAAATCGAAGCTCGCAGGCGAGAAGTTCAATTAAAGTGGATAAGAAAATAACGGAAGCTAGCACTTATAAGATCTAATATTCATTAAAACTCCACCAGATCTAAAAAAAACTAGTGCAGTCAGATCAATAGAGAACAATACAGAAGCTATATAAACATAAAAAGAATATAAGTTTGGTTAGAAACCAATAAAGCAAAGTGGGAACCTGAGAGATCTGAATGTCGCCGGAGAGAGAAGCCCCCATCAATCACTTTTACCGCGGCCTCCGATTCAGTTGATGCAAGGCGGGATCCGATTTGCTTCCACAATATCTTATCTAATCACATCTCGCCATTTGGCGAAGAAGCCAAGCAGTTCCCGACCTGCACCAAGCGAATGAGAGAACGCCGGTAAATAGCAACATAAGCGCGTCTCTTTCTTTCTCTCTCTCAAACTAAAAATGTGGGAATTTTTAAGTTTGGGAAGGGTCGGCGTTGATGAGGATTGAGGGTGATTTTATAGCGAGCACAGACGAACCTGATGCTGACACGTGACATTGCACCGCCTACCGTTATCAGATCATGCGCAGACAGCCTGCGGCAAGTGGCTTTCATTTGGTCATTCTGAGGATTTTTCATTTATGGAGGTTAGATCTGGACAGTTAGGAAAGAGTTTGGGCTTGACGTTCTTTGCAAATTACGATCTGCCATTTGGAATCCATCGTGGAGCTACTAATTATGCACGTGGCCGTGACGTCCACCAGCAACGTGTGTGTCCTTTGCCTATTGAGTCGCTCGCTATACACGCGTTTTATTTCAACATATAAGAACTTTGGTAAATGAGATATTGTTCTTAATGTCATTCTAATCATTAGAGTAAGTTTAGAGTGGTCCTCCATACCTAAACAAGAATTGATCATTTTTTCTAATTTTTGTTCTTAACCAATAGGTAAACAAGTTTTATTTAAACATATTTTTTGGAAATTCATTTTTTTCTGAGTCAATTTGCCAAGATGAAAATTTTAAATTAGAATAATAGCAATTAATTTTTTATGATAATTTTACTAGTGAATTCACATATATTTTTTAATAATTATTTCGCAAAATTTGAGTGAAGGTTTGGCTTGGCCTAAAGTCCCTTCATTTGTAAGTTGTAACAAGTCAAGAAGGTAATTTGAGTGAAGGTTTGACTTGGCCTAAAATCCCTTCATTTGTAAGTTTTGAGGAAAAAAAGTTTTTAAGGTTAGTCCTAGTCCTAAGCACGTAGATGAATTGGACGAGATGCTTTGATGTTCCGAGTAATTAGGCCATGTGTGATGCGAAACCAACAAATAGGTTATTGAGAGAAAAGGTTGACGAAGTCTCATTATTGATGTTATTTACAACTTTAGCTTTTAGTCATTGTCTTAACCGTGAAGTACAAGGTACCTGGCGTCACCATCGGAGCGAAAAGTTTGACAGGAAGGAGTATTGAAGTGTGAGTTCACATATTGAACAAGTTCGACTAAAAGCCCAAAGTAGACGAACCGTTAAGGCGATGCCAGATACCGAGATTTCAACTCTTATGAAAGAAAGGAAAGTGAGCTGAAACACCCTATCCCAATATCTAGTGTCGTACTATAAACTATTCTAGTCGTCAGATTTTTTAACCGATTGCACTGTAATTTAAAATTATAAAAGAAAATAGGGACAAAATAACTTATTTTATTAATTGATTTATGGAATAAGTGTTTAAAATTTGTAATTTTTAAAATATTTATGGAATGTTGAAAATGGTAATGTTTCTTTATGGTTGTGGGGTGTTAATATGTTATGATGGTGATGGGGTGGGATTGACGTGGGGGGGATACAGAGGCTGAGGCACCTGTAAAAAATGGTGTTGGTGATGATGTTTCCAGTGGAAGGTGGCGGTGGTGGAATGAGGCTTTTGTAATAAAAATAAAATTGAGAAACCAGTTGAAAATATCTGCTCTTTTTCAAAAACATTGACGAGTTCCCATTGATTATAGAAAAAGTTTACGGGAACAAACTACTATTACAAAAGTTGGGAGTTCTGGGAAAGGATTGATAAGAAATATCTATGGTGAGAAAAGTTATCAACTTATCAAACATACGTTTTATATCTCCACTTTGAAGACAAGGCTATTTTTTTCTATTTTTTCATTGATAAAAAAAAGAATTAGAATGAACATATTAAAAAAAAAGCATTGTTGTAGATTTGTAGTCTAATTTGGCATCAACATGAAATTTTCATCAGTTATTAGGCTCTAGTCATTTTTATGGAAATTCAATTTTGAAATAAAATATATTGTTTATTGGTATATATATTGTAAGCAAGTAAAGAAAGCTTTGTATTTTTGTATGTGAAACTATTATACAAAGGAGTATTTATACAATAGTATACAAAAATACTTTATAATTGTTACATAAATGTATAGCGTATATACTTTATAATTGTTACATAAATGTATAACGTATATATTATATACGTTATACATTTAAGTATTTTCGGACTTTTTACGCATCAAACGAATTATCTCCTGAACGATAATAATATTCTCAGTGATCTGTATGCTAGGAATAAAGCTGCATTGGTTGGCTGCAACCAGGTAAGCCGTGTGGCTTTTCAAACGGTTCACGATGATTTTCGATATGAGCTTGTACAAAACCGTGTACAAACTAATTGGACGAAACTGGTTGAGAGTTTGCGGGGAAGGAATTTTGGGGATAAGCACCAAAATAGTATGATTGAGATCCCTGTCCCAGCGGTCCTACGAAATACTTGTTGAATGTATTCGACCACTGTGGGACCGATGTGGCTCCATTGCTTCTGAAAGAATAGCGCGTTGAAGCCATCAATGCTAGGAGCCTTGTTAGGGTTCATCTCAAAAACTGTCGTCCTAATTTCCAGAGCATGAATGGGTTGGGATAGCAGGTGCAATCTATCCCCCGAAAGCGACAGGAACGTTCCAGTGACCGAGAATTTGGGAGCTAGGATAGCAATCTGAGTGTAAAGTGGAACAAAAAAATCCCTAGCGACATTGCCCAGTTGATTGGGATTCGACACGAGAATTCCTTCAGATGTAAAGAGGCGCTCAACCCTGAGTTCCCTGCGACGAGACAAGGTGAGGGTGTGATAATACTTGGTATTCCAATCGCCCTGCGATCCAGTCACGGCGAGCTTTCTGGTGCTAATAAATTTCCTCCTCACACAGGGCTTGCTGAAGTTCCCCACTAAGATGTTCCTCCAAGTCTAGAAGGGGACCAGCAGGTTCAACCATCATGCAGCAGTGAATGCCCTCTAGCCTTGCCAATAATCTTTTCTTCTGGAAGAATATGTTGCCAAAATCAAATTTATTCCAAGCTTGGAGATGCTCAGAGAACTTAGTTAAAGCTTGCCCCTTGGTCGTCGCCTCAGGTAACCAATGCTGTGCCACCATAGCGTCGAAACCAGGATGAGTGAGCCACGCATTTTGGAACCAAAACTTAGGGTTGGCAATAGTGCTGAAAGAAGGTCGGTGGTTACGAATAAATAGAGGGCGGTGATCAAAGCCCAAGAAAGAAAGGTGGTGATTGACCGTGTGTGGATACATCTGCAACCATGAGTTCGAAACGAAAGCTCAATCAAGCTGGGCATGGATCCCTTCGCGCCGCCACGTAAATTTGGAACCCACATAGCCCAGGTCGTGAAGGCCGCTCACTTGCACCCAATCCTGGAATTTTTTATTCACCACAGGCGGGGTTTGGGCACCCTCCGTTTATCCGAGAGTTCCAGCTTAGCATTAAAATCGCCGCCGACAAGCCAAAGATGTTGAGTGGATTGCCCAATCCAAGTAAGAATGGGCTACAGGAAGTTCTGGGATGAGACTTGCGAGCTCGCGTAGACAGCGGTAAATTCGACCGTCCCAAAAGCATGTCGAATCATGGTGTGAAGACATTGGCGATGAGCTAGAACGATAGAGACGTCAAAATCGGCTTTCCACAAAAGCCAGATCCCGCCAACAAAACCTTTGGCTTCGACTCAAAATGAAAAGTCAAAGCCAAGCTTCTTAACAACTTTGGTGGCTCAATCCCCGCTTATGCGGGGTTCGACTAAGACAAGGATACCAGGCTGATAATGCCTAAGGTAAGTACGCAGGACGGTCTGGAAATGAGACCCTCTGGCCCCTTGGCAATTCCAGACAATGATCGACATAAAAACCGAGAAACCTACACTAACAGGTAATAAAGGGGGTACCTCTCACTTGTTCCTCGCTATGGATGAAGTAGATATTGCTTTCTCAAATGCAATATGGTTGATAATTCAACCACTTCAGGAAGATACAATGATCTCGCTTGAGCTCATATTGCATTTGTCCCCGGTATAAACCATACTATTTTTTTGTTTTATAACAAGCAATTGAAAGGTGGAGGAATCACTAGGTTAAAGAATCATTTAGTTGGGGTTAAAAGAGATGTGAAACCTTGTAAAAAAGAGAGTCATGATGTGAAATGACAAATGAGGACTTTGCTTGAAGAGTATCAATACTAGAAAGAAAAAAGGGAGAGATTGAATTACAAAATTAGTAGTGAAAGTTAGTTTGTTATTGTTCAGAATGATAGTGAAAATGTTGAAGGTGGTAGTGTTCCTCATATCTAGTAAGAAGTGAATGTTATATTAAAGCACCTGATGTCAAGAAAATAAGAAGGCAAGTGTCAATTTTTTTTACATCACGAACAATTCTTGGAGCTTAACTTTCAATTCGTAATGTCATGCAATTAAAAGAAGCGACTCACAATATAAATATGACAATGGCTAGATGGTAGTATAATTCAAATATAACATTCAATGGTTCCCAATCTTATTATTATTAGCTTAAGGTGGATGTTATTGGTTCTTACAGTCCGGGATACAAAGCTCTTCTATTGATGACTATATAGGTAAATTTTCGAGTAGCTCTTTTTATGATATTAAAAGTTATTTGGATGAAAGATGAATGACTTGGGCTACTTATGGGTGTTCAATTATGTGTGATGGTTGGAAAAATATGAGACATAAGCCTATTATTATTTTTAGTTTATTCTATAAAAGGCTCATTGTTTTTTAATTCTATTGATGCATATGACCTTATTATGAACGCTAATACTTTATTTGAAATATTCAATGAAATTTTGATTGAAGTAAGACCATAAATATTGTTCAGTTTATTATTGTTAATCATTCTACTTATAAGGCGACTGGAAGAAGATTACAAAGTAAGCATAATTCTTTTTTCTAGACTCCTTATACTGCATATTGCATTAATTTAGTGCAGGAAAATATAGGGGATATTAGGTATTTTCTATTATTGAAGAGATTGTACAAAAAGCATAAAAGGTGACT